>CAEGAE010002102.1:0-11959 GCA_903067095.1 Girardinus metallicus
TAGATAGATAGATAGATAGATAGATAGATAGATAGATAGATAGATAGATAGATAGATAGATAGATAGATAGATAGATTTATATTATGTTAAATGTAATGTTTAATATTTTGATCTTAAATGTCATGTTTTCATTCGCTCTAAGCAGAAAATTGACATAATTAACAGAAGTAGTTACTTGAAAACATCCATCTTTGTGTAACTGAGTTGTTGAAATAAATTAATTTAGTGTTTTTCAAACTTAATTGAATATGAATTTACACGTTTATATACAGTTAGAAAAATGTCCAGCCCCTTTGACAACTTTGTGTAGGCTTCATAAACTTCAAGTCCACACACACGAAACGATTAAAAAATAGTTTGTACGTAAGACGATATTCAAATATTCAACAGTTTTAGTCATTTATTGTCTTCAACGCACGTTTTCCACGCCTTTAAGCGCCAGTAAATCTACCTGACACGGGATCTTACGAGCAGCACTTTAACGCGCCTCCAGGATGACGTCACGTGCGCTCACCGGGGGCGCGAGCGCGGCGTTCTGTTGCAGCCTTTCATCTGTGCGTCCTGTGCCGCAGCAGCGCGAGGAAACGCGGAGGATCCTGGACCTGCGCCGCATTTCAGGTCCGTAAGAGGGACATGAAAGTTGTCACGGTCCCTCTGCACCGAAACGGCTCCGACTGAACGAGACTAAACGGTGAGCGCGCGGGATTTGACCAAACTTGAACTCCGGTTCAGGAAGGTTGCGTTAATTTAATGATTTGTTATGGGAATTTTAATTTCTATTCATAGTGTCTGTTTATTATGATTTTCTTGGACTTTTACTGTTTTATTGTGTCTTAACAGTAAATTTGCGTTCTTGCTTCCATGATGGAACGACGCATTTCATTCAGTGTTGAGTCATGGCCAGCCTTCTCTTGTGTGCATGTTTAACTTTTCCTGTTTTTGAAATGTACTTTTAAATCTTCTCCAATAATACCAATCTTTATCTTAACCCAGTGTTTTATACCTTTTTAAAAAGTGCAAACTTGCTTTTCCCCAGTATTCACTGCTGTCCAGTTTTCCATGCTCCCTTTGGCCTGCTGTGGTCAGGAAACAAGTGGCAGGAAACAAGAGGCGTGTTTTGTGTGTCCTGCTTCAAACTCTGAGCTGGTGTCCGTGCACACGTACATACTTGCTGTCTTCTGATTTGCATGCTCCTTACGCTGATGGCTGACTTTGGTCCAACTTGAAGCCTATCACCTCTCTGTTTGGATTAGGGTCAAATACTAAGAGGATTTCAGGCTGCAGAGTCAAAGTTTTTCTTGGTGAAGAACTGATCATGGAGTTTGGATGTATTCTCCACAGTTTGAGTTAAAGTAACATTGAAAAAGTTGTTGTCGTAAACTGAAAGTCAAACGGTTTATGTCCTAAGTAGCTTAACCCAAGGCATATGCGAGTTAGGAGACTGCTTAGGGCCTCCACACCACCAGGGGGACCCCAAGAGCACCAAGCCAGAGTCGTGGCTCTCTAATTATATAAAAATTTGAAATATGAGAAATATGAGATATTTCCCCAATATTTATTTACTGTAAACTTTGTGTTTATCAGGTGATGTTACTTTCAAATAGTTAAAATAAAATGGCACACTTAAAATACCAATCTGCATTTCAAAATCCACATTTTTCTTTTAGTTTGCTCCTCCTGTTAGGTTAACAGCCATGATAACGCTGGAATGATGTAAGCTAATTACAAATTATGCTACTGATAGTAGGCATGTTACACCTATAAGGTAGCTTAGGGATGATCAAGCACTTTGAGTTGAGTTGTTGGTGAGGGGCCCCCAAATGAAAATCTGCTTAGGGCCCTGAAAAGTCTTGGGCCGGCCCTGGCTGTAAAGAAACTCAGATCAAGGTTATGAACTTTAGCATAATTCTGTCGTTATCATCCATCTAGCATAAACAGTGACTCCATTCCTCTTCTCCCTCACAGCCTTGATCTACCACTTCAAGGCTGATGATAAAAGACTGAGAGGATAAACGTCTCTGCTGTGGTTTTTAATTTAACTGCTTTCAACATTCGGTTCTAATTATATATATAAAAATTAGGGGTCCGTGTGGGTTTTTGTCAACTTTGGTTTCTGATTTGGGTTTGATTTCTTGTCGTTTTTATGACTGGCTTCCTGTCTTTTCTTATTGGCGTCACATTTTGTGCCACTATCAGCGTTTAAAAGCTGCCATAAAGAGTTTTCAGTTCCTTATTGTTCTTGATTTGGGATACTAACTTTCAAGAAACCGTTTGGCAAGATAGGAGCACCAATAATATTGATGAAAATGCACTAGTTGCACTGGCAGATAAGACATTTTCCCATCTTACAAGTTAAATAATCTACCAGTGTAACTAGTACATTTTCATCTAGATTAAGGAATTATGTACTTAAAATAAGCTCCTGTATCTTTGCAAAAGATTACTTATGGGTTTGTATTGTTTCAAGTGTGTAAGATATTTGAAGATACACCAGCAAATTGACATGCAGTAATTTATAAAATCAGTTGCTATTGTTCACTTTTTCCAAAACCATCTGCGACCTTTATCAGCGTTGGCTCTCACATCTGTGCAGTGTGTGACTCTGCTCCACCCAACAGGCTATGCTGTTAGCATACAAAGCATCACATGGAATATAAGTGCCAACAAATATCACCTTTTAAACAGGCTTTTTATATTAACCACTACACATCACTGCATGTGCTGAATTTACCCACTGTCAACACAACAGCAGTGTTATCCTGTGTGCTAACATTCGCATATTTAAGAAACATTAGCATGTTGCCTAATTTGATATAAAATTAGCTAAAATTTTACAATATTAAATAACATTGCCATAATTAGCTAAAATAATAAATGAGAATAAATGCTAGTGATAATCCATACGCAATTAAAAGCATTTTAATTGGCTTGTTACTTAATTTTTGGTTGTGTCTGTTTTTGCATACTGACTGGAGTATATTACAGACTTGGGGCTGTATGTCAACATGCCATCCTTCATGCTAATATTAGCATTTTCAGGAAACATCAGCATATTAGCTCATTTTAATTAAAAGAAAAGCTAAACCTAAGACACTGAATGGAGTGAGTAAATGTTAGTTGACATGCTAGTGAAAGACAGAAAGGCGACGGTTCTCCACGAAGCCCAGATTTAAAATATGAGAAGCAGCCCAGTTGGAGGAGAGACGTGTTGCTCTGATCGCCCTTGCAATAAATCAGCTTTAAACAGAACGAACAGTAACTTTAATAGTTTTAAAGCTGTAACTATTTAAATCCGGTTAACCATTCCTGATAATCTTCATTTGGGATGTTCATGTGGGGTCACCTGAGGTCATGCTACCCCCTGGGGTGATTGCAGGAACCCTGCGGGGTGTATTCCCTGTCACATTGGACTGGAAAATCCTCTCTTATAAGATCAGAAGGGGAATAACAGGTTAGTGGAAAGCAAAGCAGACAGCAGCAGCTGGTCCAGTCCCAATCAACTAATGCAAAGGACTGGGAAATGTCACTGACATCATTGAGACTTCTAGTAGCTACTCTGATGCGCTCTTTCTGTTTCACGTCAGAGATTGCAGTTAAATGATATTAGAAAATGTGATTTAGAAACATATAGAAAGCTGATATCAATCTGTTTAGTATTAGATAAGAAATTTGGTGAATGGCACTACTAACTACACTGCAAAAAACACAAAACCTTACTGACTATTTTTGGTCTAATTTCTAGTGCAAATATCTTATTATACTTGAAATAAGAAAAAACTAGAAATAGGAGCTTATTTTGGCTGAATAATTTCTTAATATTGATGAAATATGCCAGTTCCACCGGCAGATTATTTCATTCATAACATGAAAAATATTTTAAGTAAAATAATCTGCCAATGGAAATAGCATATTTTTACCACTATTAAGGAGTTATTGACTTAAAACAAGCTTCTATATATATTTTGCTGAAAAGTTACTTAAAAGCTAGTTTTTCTTATTTCAAGTGTTCTTAGATATTTGCACTCGAAATTAGACCAAAAGTATTTGGTAAGAGTTTGCGTTTTTGTAGCTCTGATAACAGACCGAAGCTGGTTGTGCATTTGACGATGCATCTGGAGGTTAGTTAATTTTAGAAGCTGAGAATCAGGTTTGGTTTTATAAACTGATGTAAGAAATGCAAATCTGTGTGTCTAACTTTGCATATTTGTACAAAAGCAGGTTCTTCTTCTATTTGTCACCCACCTTCCTGTTCCTGTCGCTCTCTCCCCAGCGGTGCGGCTCGGCTGAGCGGAGGTAAGCCATGGAGGATGGGAAGCCAGTGTGGGCGCCCCACCCCACCGACGGGTTCCAGCTGGGCATGATCGTTGACATAGGAGCCGACGCGCTCACCATAGAACCGCTGAACCAGAAGGGCAAGGTGGGTCATCGCACTCCTGCACACAAACTGCGGCTGCCAGCAACAAGCAAGTTTCACTCTGAACATGCAGCGAGAAAGATGCTGTGCATCGGTTTCATTTTTGTGTTTTGGTCTCAAACGTGTCGCCACTCTGCTGTCGATACAAGGTTTTCAATGAGGCGTTTCAAGGTTCTGGAAAGTGCTTAATTTCTGTATGAAGTGCTTGATATTCAAACTGCACAATTTTGTAATAAAGTTCAGTCTAGCGTTTGATTAAAAGCTTAAATTTGGAACAGTTGAAACGAGATATTTTCACACACCAAATAAAAAGACACAAGCTGCGTTTCTATTGGTATAATTGTGCAAATTGGAATTACGAAAATAAATTTGCTTAATGGCGACACGGCAGGTCAAAAACGTTCTGGGCTCTATCAAAATTAGTGTGTTTTGCAAAACTGGAATGGAAAGTCACGTGATCAACAAATGATTTTTACTACTGGTGGAAGAAGACAACAGGAAATGATAGAAGGATGATGGTGCGATATGGTGTTTTAATTACTTATCACATGAAGAAATTTAATTACATGAGATTTTTTAATTGCATTTCTAATTTAACCGAATTGTTTTCACATTACTGGACTAGTTTGCATGGATTGTTTCAATGTAATGAATATTTATTATTCCTAATGCTTCAGTGACTTATATAAAATATGAAATTTTGCCGTTGTTTTGTTTACCTTGTCTGTGCTATAAGAATGTATGATACTATTACAAGACTACAAGAAATTATATAATAATTTAAGCTGTATTTTTTAGTTAATTTGTATTGTTTTTATCTGGAAAAGTTTGAAAATTTCCATTGAAAATCATGGATTAATTTGCACCACAAATACATTCTGTGAATAAATATTTCTGTAACTTTCCTTCAGCCAGTCTCCAGTGTGATTTCAGGCTGGAAGGCGTCAGCACAACAATGTGCATAATGGGAGAAACACGAGAGACCACATGTACAGAAGCATAAATAAGTAAAGAGCAGCAGCAGGTGTGCTGATAGCGTTGCCTAGAGAGAGAGAAGAGAGAGAGAGCAGCTCATTAGGAGGTGAAGGCCACCTGTTGCACCTGAGTCACCGCCGGTCCACAACCTGCAGCCGTCTAATGTTTACAGCAGCTACTAGATGCCTCTTATTCTTTAAATAATGTCATAAATCTTTTGAAGTTCTGTCTTAATGTTATGCTAGGACCCCTTACTTAATCTGTAAGGTGTAGTTTATACAGAAAAACAAACAAATCTATTCCTAAAATAAGCGTGTGGTATGGCGCAGCGTTTCTACAAACACACCAGACAATTTTATGCTAAATCAGTTCAGCTGTCATACAACACAGAAAATAAGATAAGATAAGATCATTTATTAGTCTCCCGTAGGAGAAATGTGTCTAGGAAGCAGGGGTAAAAATCTGCAGTACAACAATAAAAACACCACATCAAAAATAAAAAAAAAGAAAACGGATTATGTTTGCGTAATCTTAATGAGATTTGACACATTAACATGGCTGCATTTTGTTGATTTCAATGCAACAAATGCAGATATATCTCAATAATTTAGAATGTCCTCAAAAAAAGTTTATTTCTATTTTCTACTACATAGAAAATAGAAATAACTTTTTGGTCATTTTTAACTTTACCATATACAAGACAAAAAATTTTTTAAATTCCTCTCAATAACAATAACACAAAATATTGACTTAAAAAATTGTAAGTAGAAGTATAAGCATCAGCAAAATCAACAATTTTTTTGAAAAAATGCTGAAACCCAACCCAAAGTTTAATTTATCAGAAAATTTTAATGTTACATGTTAATTTTATATAATCTTACTTATTTCTGTATAAGTACAATCATATTGAAATTATTAAATAGAATTTAATTATATTTTATCAGTAAAATCAACAATATTAAGTAATAAATAAGTTCTACCCAATGGAAACTCCTGTGTTTTAATTGTCATACATTTCCAAATGATCGAAAATTAAAAGAAATGTACTTCTATTTTTATTTTATTATGTTACGTCAAGCTGACAACGATCAGGAAGTAGAAACACACAACAGCACCATAACTTTCTCACAGCTCAATTTACATATTTTACTTCAGATAATTTGTTTAATTAGCTCCAGGGCCGCCGGCGCTGCATTATTTACCTCAGTTTTACTGCTTCCTGTGAACTTCTCCCGCTCCTATGAAAATTATACATTTGCAAACCATCTGCATGCGGAAATCGGCTCCTGATTTCTGAGCTGGAATGTTTTCAGGATAATTAATATTTGTTTGTGTGACGAAAAAAAAATCCCTTTGAAGTTGAAAACATCTTTGTTTCAGAGCCTGATCCCCTGAAACATGTCAGCAGGCTCATTAGCGGCTGTGTTTCTGAATCAGATTTTATTGGTTAGCCATTATTCACGCAGTCGTTATCGTGGAGGACCGTGTCTGTGTTTGTGCCAACATCCTCCAGGAGGCTCACAAAGCTCCCCTTGTTTATGATCACCGGCTCCCTGTGGTAATAAACCATGCAGCATTGTGCAGCCGGCCGGGTTTACGCTGCCAAGCATTAATATAGAGATGTGGAGGCCAGCCATTAAATATAATGGAGTTTATGAAACCAAAATATATTGTAGAAGTAAAACTTATGTTTGTCTTGATTGATTTGTCACCATTAATAATAGGGCAGCTTTATTGGTTCCTATGAGTTCAGCTTCATCATCATCATCAGGGCTGAACAAAGCAATTTTAGGGCCCTGAGCAAATTGCACTGTGGGTCCCCCATTTTAAAATCAACACCAGATGCCTCGTCATTCCTAGGTTATTCTGTATGTGTAAGATACACTTCAAAAACACAGTAATGTACTCTGGACACCCTGCAAACCCTGAATAATTGTCACAATAAGCAATAAATCAATCGCTTAATAAATTAAAATAAACTCAATTTCCTTTTGCATGATTTATAATTTTGCTTTTTTTCTTTCTCTTTTTACCAAACACTGGATGACAAAGTTTTTCTATCTGATTCTTTGGTCTCAACTGGCCAATTTTTAAGGACAATTTTGTTTACAGAGACTTCAAAATTGATTTTATTTGTTATTTATGTTGTTTTGTTTATTTATTTTTGCACAAGTAAAATGTCTTCAAGTTCTAGCGTTAAATGTTGAACCTAATCTTTGTTCTTTGAGAATGTGTTCTTGCATTATTATTAACATTAACATTACAGGTCTTGATGAAAATGGTCTCAAAATAACAGTATTATAGTTTATTGCAATAACTTTTGGTTGGTTGTCGTGACAGGCCTACCTGAAATAAGACACTATTATAACTTATAAGTCACTTTTCAGCACAAAATAGAAGCTTGTTTGAAGGAAATAATTTATTAATATTGTTGAAAAAGTTCTAGTTCAGGGGAAAAACATTAAAATCATAACAATCTTCCAATAAAAAGTGTGCCATATTAACTATTTAAACACTGAATTTAGAAGAGAAACCTATTATATATGTACCAACAATAAAAATAATGTAGTTTTTAAATGTTTAATAGCATTTATTTTGTATTATTCAACGTTATTCATAAACAAAGATATTTTTATCATGCTAGCTTTCTGCTCTGGTGGTGTTGAGCCCCTAAGCAGCTGCTTAACTTGCACATGCCTTGGGCCGGCCCAGATCACCGGCTCCTTCGCTCAGTCAGGAGTTCAGATCCTGTTGCTCTCCCTCCAAATTATTCATCACGCTGCCATGTCTCCCCTTGTTTCTCTCACAGCCGACTTGTTCCATCGAGTTTATTTCCATTGACTCAGACTCGGAGACAAAGCCGCCACAGCAGCAGTAACTAACACGTCCATGTGGCTTTGAGCGTCATTACAGCCGCCGTTAAGCGTGATCAGTCTTTCATGTTTATGCCGGATTGATTTGATCTTCTCTGTGCTTAACACACACATCTGGCTTCTATGACCCTTTAAAAATGTTTTCTACTCTGCAAAAATGTAAAACCTCACCAAGTCTTCTGGTCTAGTTTCTGTAAATATCTTACTACACTTAAAATAAGACAAAACTAACTTACAAGTACATTTTAGCAAGATATAGCAGCTTGTTTTAAGTTATAATTCATTAATATTAATAAAAATGCCTAATAACATGGGAACAATGTCTTATTTTAAATAAAATAATCTGCCAGTGGAATTAGTGCTTTTTTTCATGAGTATTAAAAGATCACTGTCTTAAACTCGTCTATCTTGCTGAAAAGTTTCTTATAAGTTAGTTTTGACTTATTTGACATATTTGCACTAGAAACTACACCATAAATACTTAGTGATATTTTGTGTTTTTGCAGTGTAGCGCCTAATAAAGGGTAAATAACTTTTGCATAACTGAACCAAACACACCTTGTGTTGTTTTTCTTGTAAATGTCGTGGTGTAAATGTTACCATCGCTGATGTGGTTCATGTTTCAGACGATTCGGGCTCCTATGAACCAAGTCTTCCCGGCAGAGGATGATGTCAACAAACTTGTGGATGACAACTGTACGTTTCCAGTTTTTAAAAATGTCACTTTGTTCTTCTGTCATTTGACTTCAGTTGTTCTTTTTTCTTTCTCTCTGTGCAGGTTCCCTCATGTACCTAAATGAAGCCACTCTTCTCAACAATGTCAGAGTTCGGTACACTAAGGACCACATCTACGTATGTTTTTACTTCTGTCTATAATTTACAGCTTTGAAAATATTATATTTTACTATAACGATTAATAGATCAGAATTCTGTGGCAAATGTTTCATATTTTCCAAAGTTTTGATCCGCTGGTGCTGATTTCTCTGTAATAACTATAAGAGGAGAATTCATCACCTTCATTCTATAAACAACTTTAAATATTTAAATAAGAAGCAAAGTCTTACCTATTGGAAAAAATGGCTACCTTATAAAACATAAAATTCAGAAAAATGTGAAGAAAATGTTTAAAAAAGTGCATCTCAGTGAGTAATTGATTTAAAAAAAAATAAAAATATATGATTAGATAAGTTTCTCTGCTGCTGCTCTGTCATTGTAAAAGTTATAAAAGATCCTAGTTTGTTAATAAGAACATATATCAGAGTATGAAAAACAGTCTTCAGGTGTTTACAGTGGAGTCCTTCAGAGTAATGGAGGAAGCAAAATGTTGCAAAAATAATATAAATATTTGTCAATTTTAATGTTTTTGGATCAAAAACAAAATGAACCATGTGAAAAATGATGGACCTTAACTTTTGATTACTTTTTGCTGATAACATTTAGTTTTTTGGACTAAAAGAAACTAAATAAGCTAAAATCGTTAAAAATAGGCAGCTTGTTTTAGCCTTCCTGTTATCTGTTGAAATCTTGCTCTCTCTTGCTGTCTCACAGCCTGACTGAATCACAAACATGTGGTATTAAATAGGTTTAATAGGTTTTTATCTCTCCATACCTCCCCTGACTGATATTGATAAGAGCTAACTTCTGCTAAGTGGAAGAGTCCACACTGAAGAGTGTTCCCTGATCAGAAAAAGGTCAGATTATTGGCGCTCAGAGGAGATCAGGATGAAAATCATACCAGCTAATTTCTCCTTACATACACTTAGATTATTATGGTACAAAAATTTTAGTATTGACTTGGATTAAGTAGCAGGTTGCAGAGCAGAGAGATAGGATCTCCGTCCTTGACTCCCTTGGGAAGAACTTCCAGGTGGTACCGGGGGCAGGTCAGACCCGGGTCAGACCGGGAAGCCCTGCCTTTACCTCACTGACTCACTTAGGAAATTAGAAACAGCTGGTAGATGAAAAATTCAAGACATGAAAAAAGGTAGAAGGTGTGTCTTGCTTGCTTTCAGCGCTCTCTCTTTCACCTCTGTTATTGTTTTTTTGTTGAGGAATCTAAATTATGCATCTGCAGTGGCTCTAACCAGGCATGTGCTTCTCCTGCAGACGTATGTGGCGAATATCCTGATAGCCGTCAATCCTTACTACGACGTACCGAAACTGTACGGGCCTGACGCCATCAAGTCGTACCAAGGAAAGTCGCTGGGAACTCTGCCACCCCACGTCTACGCTATAGGTGAGAACTCGCCTGTCAGACTGACGCCTTGCAGGTTACTGTTTGCAAAAACGCCGCGCAAACTTTGAACTTCCTGCTCAACGAGGATGACACCGAGTGCCCAGGTAGCAGAAACAGGCAGGAAGGAGGACTGATGCGTTTTGAAAGTCTTCACACCCGGATGTTTGATTTCTATAAACTTGTTCTGTACTACAGTTTCATAAGTGAAATAATGCATTATTTTATTTCATAAATTTGAATGGATAAAAGCAAATGACATAATCAGCGTTCCATTTTGTTTGTTGTAGCGGATAAAGCCTACAGGGACATGAAGGTTTTAAAGATGAGTCAATCCATCATCGTTTCTGGTGAATCTGGAGCTGGAAAGACTGAAAACACCAAGTTTGTTCTCAGGTATTTCCTCTTTCTTTCTTTCCTGTTGTGCTCTGATTTATTTCAGGTTATTGTTAAAACAGTTTTTCAATTCTTCATAAAACCATTCATGACCTTCAGAACATTTTTACCCTGAGTGTATAAACGCTTTAATGCATTTTATTTCCATTTTGTGCTGCAGACCAAAAAGAAAGTAGTGCATCGAAAAATACTTAGTTTTCAAACATTTGAACAAATACAAATCTGAAGATTAAACTGCATTTGCCTAAGTAGATAAAACACACTTTTACTTTTTGAAAGATTTTTATCTGACAAATATTTTGGTGTTCAGTTTAAATATAAATCATTTCTAAAAAAGGAGATTTTCTTTTATATTAAAAATTCTTAGTTTAACTCACAATGTTTGAGTTCATCTTTAGAAAAACTAATTGGAAACACTTTTAAAACCATTTGATGTTCTAGTAAATCACAGCAATCTGTTACAGTTACATTGTAGTAAAGGTTGACCTCATTCCCAACATATTTGGTTAATTTTTTGGATTAATAAATATGATTAAAAAGGAATTCAGAAAAACAAAAACGTAAAAAGTGGAATTTAAGAAATTAATAATACAATGAAAATGCAATCCACACATTTCAGATTTTTATACAAAAATTTGAACAATCGACAAATTAGTTCTAGTGCTTCATTAAATAGCATCCAGTAAAATACTTAATAATAAGGTTTTGATATAAAATATAAAAACTGTCCTTGACTTGCAGTTCAGTTATGAAACTTTTTATTCTCATGAAGCTAATAATTTAGACATTTTAAAGATTAAAAAAACTTTTAAACAGGGGTTTTTTCTGTGAGTCAGAGAACAAAATCTAGATTTTAAATCTAGAGTCTAGGGCTGTTGTAAACGAATATTTTAGTAATCGGGTAATCTATCGATTATTCTTACGATTAATCGGGTAATCGGATAAAACAAAGATAAAATAAAACATTAGTAAATCTAACATAACAGCAGCGTTACTATTGCATATCAACATCAGTCCAATTTTTCACATTTGAGCTTCTCTAACAGTTACTTTTCTGTAGTTTAGAA
>CAEGAE010002113.1:0-48321 GCA_903067095.1 Girardinus metallicus
TATTTATTTATATATATATATATATATATATATATATATATATATATATTCTTCTGAGATGCCTTACCGACTTAGTGTCAATAATGGCTTCAGCTTTGTAACAGCACAATGTAAAATTTTGTCAAAATGTATTATGCATTATGTAATAACATTATTTTACTATTATAAAATGCAGATTTAGTAATTTTTTTTTTACATTTTAAAGCCTGATTTTATTACATTATTGTATATTTCGTTGTTATCACATTTCAGGCTTGTTAATTAGAGGCATTATTAGTACTAATTATGCCTCCAAATGTCTGTAGTTCCTGTTTTTTCTGGTTTTGTGGGCTGAACAGCTGCTTGTGTTTCCCTGCAGCTGCGACGCTCCGAGGAAGACGAAGAGAAGGAGGAGGACATCGAGGTGCCCAAGGCCATGGGGGACATTTTTGAGTCTCTGGCTGGAGCCATCTACATGGACAGCAGGATGTCCCTGGAGACGGTGTGGCAGGTCTACTATCCAATGATGAGGCCTCTCATCGGTGAGTCTGCTGGGTTCGTCTTCGATACATCGGCTAGTTTCTGTCCGTGTTTCTCATCACTGGAAAATTTTCTCCTCCAGAGAAATTCTCCGCCAACGTTCCTCGCTCTCCAGTCCGGGAACTCCTGGAGATGGAACCAGAAACTGCCAAATTTAGGTAAGAAAATCCCAAAATCTGGGATCTTTTGTGAGATTTATGGGAACAGGATATTTATGTGGTAAGAATGGATTTTAGTACAAGGATGTTTACAGTGCGGACTAGAGTCCGTTAGTGGCCTGATTCTGTGTGGCCCCCAACTGCAGTCAAAGACAGACACCAAGGTGTCCTATACAGAACTAGTGGTTGATGCATATGGATATTGTTTATTTGGAGTAAAATTATTTCCAAAATAATTTTCTTACAATGGGAAATGTTCAGTAGAACTCAAAGTATTCGTCTTTTTATAACCAAGCTTTCGTAATAAGTACGACGTCGTCTATCTGGAGACTTCAACTGAAGCGCCGGCTTTATTGGATTTATTCATTTTGACTAAATGTTGCATTTTGAAACAGATTGACCCACATTCTGTTCTTTAAAAATTAGAACAAATTTGTTCAATTGAGCCCAAAAGAATTTTTTAAACTAAATGCCTCTCTTTTAATAAAAACTCAAATGGATTTTGGATTTTCAATATATAGCATCCCTTTCCTGCAAAAAAAAACAAAACAAAAAATGTCAAGCTATTTTGCTTCCTAGTTTTATTTTATTGACTTGTCAGTACAGTTGACTCTATAATTTTGGCCCATATGACCAAAAATTTGGACACCCCTCCTACTCCTAAATCTCCTGCCTATTACACACTGCAGGGTACATTTAGGCCACGCCCCCTTCCTTCCACTGTTTACTTCTCCAGAAACATCGTTTTAAACTGCATAAAATGAAGTAGATTGTAACAAACATCTCAAATTATATTTGATTCACAGTTTTAATATTTAATGCAAGTATCAAATGCATGTTGAAACTACAAAATGTATGTAAAAATAGATATTGTTATTGTAAATCTTTGTTAAACTGTTCTGTTCCCGTTCGCAGCCCAGCGGAGCGTACCTACGATGGGAAGGTGCGTGTGACGGTGGAAGTTGTCGGGAAGGGAAAGTTCAAAGGAGTCGGCCGCAGCTACCGGATCGCCAAGTCGGCGGCGGCCCGCCGAGCTCTGCGCAGCCTCAAAGCCAATCAACCTCAGGTCCAAACCAACTGAGCTGCCAGCAGCTCGCAGCATTAGCACCTAGCGGAGAGAACGGCGCGGCGTTCCCGTGGAGACGCCACAGCAGAGCACCCTGAGCTCACATCCCGTTCCCCCCCCCCCCTTTCTTTCATTTTCTTTTTTGTTTGCGCAGACACAATCTTTCTTTGTGCTTCGTGTGATCACGAGTGCTTTATCGTCCCGGCCGAAGAGGTCAGGTGTGCTGCTGTGTCCGTGAGACGAGCGTCACGCTTCGACCCCGGAACGGACGAAGCTCGGTTGGAGTGAAACGCGGCTCTCCGTCTCTGCCTCCTCATCGGTTTGCACTTATTCCACCAGTTTTCTGAACAATCTGTCACTTTGACACCAAAATCCCCTTCGTAGCAAAACAAGACAATATATCTGCAAACAAGAACTCCATGATGATGATGATGAT
Organism: Girardinus metallicus; assembly: GCA_903067095.1. NCBI lineage: Eukaryota > Metazoa > Chordata > Actinopteri > Cyprinodontiformes > Poeciliidae > Girardinus > Girardinus metallicus. Next base: position 2,180 of record CAEGAE010002113.1, read on the forward strand.
GATGCGGCCTCGAACGCTGAGGCCAGCCCTCATATCCTGAGATAGGAATCCCAACATTCCCAGTTACTGTAGTTGGTCCCATGTTGCTGTGGCTTTTGTGGAAACGCGCGGTCGTCTTGGCAACGGATCTACCAAAGCTGAACCAACATGCGACGACGCTCTGAGGCCGAATGATTCCTGCGGAGCTTCGGCTTTTATTCCCTCTGATTAATGTTGCTTCCTGCTAAATGTGGTCGATAAGCCCTGTTTGTTGTTTTTTTTTTTTGTTTGTTTTGTTTTTTTACGTGAATACCTCAGTTAACTGCATGCATCTCTCGTCTCCTTTCTGTTTGTTTGGTGCTATGTTTTTGTATTAAGCTTGAACTTCTCATCTTTTTTGCACTGTAACTACGATACCTCCTTATTTGACCTTTTGTTGATCTGTCGCCATGAAGCCTCGCCTCCTTTCGCTCATTGAAAGAGGGGGCGGGGCTAGTTAGCTGTTAGTGATTGGCTCCGTGCAGGCGCATCATCAGTGTTGCTGTGGAGGGGTCGGGGGTCATCAGGCTGCACTCTGGGGTCCGTGTGGTTTCTACCTCAGCTCCGTGACGCCGAAGGCGATGCCCGCTGCAGCCGTGTTCCTCAGTGCCTTCCAGCGGGAATCCTCCACTCATCGACATTTCAGCTGGACACGTTTATGGACTGTACAGTGTACCAGCATTCAACACACTGAAGGGTAGGGCTGCATAGTTGGAAATAATCAGCAGCTGGAAACCAACGTTAAAGTTTCCACTTTCTGTATATTTAAAAGCAGATATTTTCCCAGTATATTTCCATTTTTAAAAAGTTGAACCAACAGAAGTAGTGATGGAGAAAACGCCTCTGACTCAGGCGACAGGCGGTTAGAAATCTGGACGGATCCGTCCGTTTCAGTGTATTGATCCGCTTGGTTTTCAAGCCGCTCATGTGTTGTCGCGGTAACCTCGCTCTATCTCTGCAGCTCCAGCATCGGACCTGTCACGTTTCTGCCCGCTCATCGGCTCGGCTCGGCCCCGTATGGCGGAGTGCAGCCTGCGGTCGCCTCTCGGAGCCGCGGCGAACCCAGACTCTAGAGAGTGAGACGTCTCGGTCGGACTCTGCATCTTCCTCCTTCTCCTCCTGGCTCTCGTCGTTTCCTTTTTCTTTGTTAAACATGTAGCACAAAGAGCATTGCACTTGGCGCCATATTTTACCTCATGTCAGAGCGGAAGGGAGCAGGCGAAGGAGAAGAGGGGACCGCCGGTGTTACGCAGAACGTTCGCGGCAACTGGAACAAGCTGTTCCGCTGCCCCCCCCATCAGTCTAATCACAGAGAACTGCTGAGAGCTCATGTCAGAACCCGGTTCTGTTTGGATCAGGTCTTCCTGTTAGATCTGAGTTAATAAAGTTGCCCAGTTTTGTATGAAAGAAAACTTTCAGCTGTTTCTTTTTTTTTTTTTTTTTTTACACACAAATTGATGATCAAGTTTGACTGAGTCAGAGCCATGTTTGTCTTTGACTCTTTTCGAACTTCTGCAATGATTGATGTTTGAGAGAGTCTACAGTTGTCAGTTTTGTTTTAAATGACCTGAACTTTTGCCAGTGGATTTCAGGAAGGCTGATTCTTCCTCCTCCTGTTTTCCTGTTTATTATTCATCCGGTTTTGGTCCTGCTGGTTGAGCTGGGTTGTTGTTTCTCAGAGTTTTTTTTTTTAAGTTATCAACTGTTTGGGCGGTTAGGTGCCTCGGTTAACTCCAGTTTCCTCCTAATCTAGTGTTGGTTGTTGGTGTTTCAGCTCCAGCAGAACCTAAATGTTTTTCAGTCCAGCACAACGCTTGGTTCTTGGACCTTAGTCACTGAGCAAATTCACATCACACTGCAGAAACACAAAATCTTACAAAGTAATTTTGATTTAGCTTCTAGTGCAAATATCTTACTGCGTTTGAAATAAGACAACTAGCTTTCAAGTAACTTTTCAATAAGATATATGAGCATTTTTTAGGTCGATAATTTCTTAATGTTGATGGGAAAAAGTACTAGTTCAATTGGCAGATTATTTCACTTATAACGTGGGAAAAAAATTATTTTTATAAGTGAAATAATCTGCTAGTGGAACAAGTACTTTTTATTTTATCAGTATTAAAGAATCACTGACTCTAAACAAGCTCCTTTATCTTACTGAAAGGTTACTTAGATTTGTTTTTGTCTTATTTCAGGTGTACCAAGATTTGTGCTAGAAGCTAGATAAAAAGTACTTAGTAAAATTGTGTTTGGCAGTGCTGGTTTTGACAAATTAAAGGATGTTTTTATGTAAACAGAACTCAGATTGTTGTTTTGTTGTTTCGGTTCTGGAGAAAAGTGCCCATAAAGCTCCATGCCCGGAGTGATGGAGAAGTTGTGTGACTGAGCTCCAGCAGAGGGCAGTGGTGGGCTGTGATGTGCAGCTGAACGGATCCGCTTCAGGTCCAGAGTTTTGGTTTTATTGACGGTTCTGAACGCAGAGGCTGGTCTGAGGTCAGTTCTAGCAGAGCTGGGTGTCTGCGCCGTGTTGGGGGCTGATCCTGGGTCGATTCGCGGGACCGTCAGGAATGTTAATGTAACGGCGAGCTGCAGTGGTGTACAGTCTGCACCTTATGGATCAGAGACCTGTATCATGTTGTTTTCTTTGGATGTTTCTGTTTGTGTAGCTCTGTATATCTCCAATAAAGTCCTGATCATCGGCTCGGTCTCTCTGAATTGATTCGTCTCTATGGAGGCCTGTTTCCTCTCAGGCGGCCGTCCGCCGTCTCCTCCTCCACCTTCTCACTTGGCTCTGAGGCTCGTCAGCAGCACCAGGTTTATTGGCTCGGAGCGAGCAGCAGGCCGGGGCTTCACAGCACGTTTATCGGGCCCCGGGGACCGAACGCGGAGCGGCCCCAGCAGCAGGTTCATGCTCTGAACTCAGTCACTTCCCACGTCTTCTTGTGCGTCGTTAATCTGGTGTTTTAAACCGTCCTGATGTGGTCACCGACTGACTGCAGGTCAGCTGGTAACGGTCTGAACGAAGATGAGGAGCTCAGCAGCTGATCTCAGGTTCATGGAAAGAGGAAGAAAAAAATCCGATTGCTCAGTTTATCCAAACGCAACAAGCAGCAACTCTTAGACTGAATGTATCAGAAGTTTCTGATAGTTATTATGATTTAAAGATCTTTCAACCTCTTTTCCAAACCTGTTTCTATTGACTCTTGAATAAAGAAGTTAATTCAAAAGATAAATTCCCTTTTTATGGTTATTAAATTTAAATTTATTTAAGATGTTTTTATTTAGGAGTAATGAAACTGTTAAATTTTTACTTTTTAGGAATATTATTCAGAATATCCATTTTTGTATAAAATAAGATGAAACACATTTTTATATTATATTGCTGAGGAGAAAATATTTTTAGCAGATGCAGTAAAGTAAAAGAAACCAAACGGTCATGACATTTAGCTTAATTATTTGAAAGAGGTTTGGTTAGTGAGGTCATTATTTGTTCATGCTAATATAATATGGGCTAGATTATTGCAAATTATTCTGAGAATCCTTCCCTCAAAATTTGATTTTAGGAAAGAGAAATGTATAAACAAATATAGGAACATTTTACTAATGTCCAGTGTTCCTACCCATGACCTGTGGCCATTTGTTATGGATCAGTACCAAAAGGGCAAAATCCATCATGTTCTCTCATTTCTGCAGCAAACCTACATTTTAAAGAGGATAAAGTTTGTAAAGAACACACTAACTAGCATTATGTGGCAGGATAAATATCAACTGTAGTCAAATTACACAGAAACAACAAATTCAAACTGCACTGAAGCACAGCAGCCCAGATATCATGATATGGGAAGGTTTACCTATTTATTCAGAGATCAGTTTGAATACATCAAACTTAGACGTATTATGCTGAAAAGGAAATGCTAGTGATGGGTAAATGAGGCGTCATGATGCGTTTCGACCCATAGCAAAACTGTATTGTTACTGTATTGATACTGTCACTGAATACTGACACCTGCTGGACATTAAAAATCCCTACAGGCAGCATAGTCAGACTAATTTGATGACCTAGTCTACACAATAAAATTTAAGTAATTGTGTTTTATTATATATTGTATTGTGTCATATCTTCAGTTAAATTCAAAATATATTTGATATTCTTAGATGCATACAGTCAATAAATAATGTGAACATGTACCATAAAGTGAAAATTTAAGTGAACGTGTTTGGAATTAGGATGCTTGTGGACTGTTTTTTTTTTTTTTTTCTCACAAATTTTCATTCAAAAAAATAAGTTTCTCCAACATTTTGAAATTTAGTCTGATACGCTAAATTTCAAAATGTCATTTTTTTTCTCCTGCTGTAGAAAAAAAATAAGTAAACAATACATTTATATGAAATAATTTCTAAAAAGCAACTGAGTAATTTGAAGAATGCCTGTAAACCTGAGTTTATCCTAGGTGTATCTGGGACTGCATTCTGCCGTCTGGCCCTATAACGCCTCAGCATTGAGGAGGCGGATTTGTTTAAACAAGACAGTTCTGCCAAACATATGCAACACTTAACCTGCAGAACATAATATGAAAGTAAACTAAGAGTCGATTTCAGCTAAATTTGGATTCAGATAGATCAAGTAGAAACTGAAAAGAACCGGATGAAACAACAACGAAGTGATAACCAATACCTTATTTTCTGATGCAAGATCAAAATGGTCCCAAACTGCGAAACCTTTCGTTTGCCTTGAGGCTGCTCCATAGTTGACGTTGTACAAGAATTATTTTGGCAAATGAGTCGCGTTGACAGATTCGCTTCCTTATCAACACAGTTTGGCGCGTCAGGGTCATTTCGTGTATCGGTCACGTGACTTTACTGAAAGCAATACGCGCACCGACACGGGGATTTGTCTATGGGCTTGACGCATGCGCCGACGCATCTGTGTTGCCGGACCCATCACCAGGAAATGCCTTTGAAATTGATGTTTTAACAAAACGACAACCCCAAACACCAACATCTTGGATCCAGACCAACAGAATTAATGTTAGCGAGACGCCAACCGAGTCTCTGGACTCTGATTTAATTGGAAAATTAAAGGGGGAAATCAAACATGCTGCTTCTGAGGAGAAACCAAGAACCGCAGAGGAACTGGACTGAAACACTTGTTCACAACAAGTAGCAGTGTCTCACGGAAGACAGTGTCTTCAGTCATTTTTCAGTTTCTGCAGTAAATGTGCAATTACCTCATTGTAGTAGCATTTTATTAATTTTTTCCCCTCACTTTTTGTGAAACATTACAATTTTGACACATTTTTCTTCATTTTGCTAAGGATTTTTAGCTTACATTTTAGAAATGCCTTGAGTCAGACGTGGCACTTTCATAATCGTTTATCTCATAAACTTCTTTTATCTTTGTTACTCAGAATAACAACGTTGTCTCAGATAAACTTGTAATATTTATCTCACAGAAGTAATAAACCCTCACTTTCTCCAATATCTGTAATAAAGTTGAAAATAATCAAGAGTGATTAAAGTTTGCAGAGATTTAATCTGCCTTCAGTTTAACAATTTTCTCTCCATGTTGGAGTTTCAGAGTTTAAGTCAACCTTCAGAGAGGTGAGCGGCGTCATGGTGTCCCTCAGGGCCACGTTTGGGTCCCGTTTTCTTTTGCTTATGAACAATAAGTGATGTGGCGCACCTAAAAATGCCACCACGGTATTTTATTTTATTTTTTTATAATTTTGAAATATTTTCATGTATAATTTATTCTATTTTCTAAAACAATTACACTTTATTTGCGAAACCTAATACTGCCTGCATTTATAGCATTTATGCTTTTCTGAGGATGGGACGAGAGCGGTGGTGGCGAAGCGGAACCTTTGTTTGAAGGGCGTTTCTTCCAGGTTGGTTTTGGGATGGACTTCCGGTTTGCCTCAAACGCAATTTGGAATCTCACAGCAGCGTTCGGTCGTCATTGCTGACTTCTGTTTATTTACTCCTCGGGTCAGTATACGGTTAAAAACCCCACCAAAACTACACTGTAAAAATACTTACATATTAATCGACCAGGATATGTCTTTGAGTTACGGTTTCTGTGCGCCGTTCTGCCAGTTTTATCAGGCGAAGTTAACGTTGGCTCGCTCTGAGGGCCGTTATATCCTCACGTCCCCATGGTGGAGAAGTTCTGTTTTGTTTTGTTTTAATAATATTCAGTTAAAATCAGTAGCCAGATGCAGTGAAACTTCGTGGCAGTTGATTTGTCGTGTCTGGTGCACGAGCCGTGGTTGTCTTCATCTGGGTGGGGGGAGGTGGAGGTGTGAGAGAGTGACGTACGAGGTTCATTGTTGCCTGTGATGGAGACAGACCAAGTTTATAAGATGGTGGCAATGTGAAAGGTTTGTTGCTAACAAATAAAAAAAAAAAACGGAATTTGGAAGCTAACAGCAGCGCTCTGTCGTCTTTGCTGACTTCTGTTTATTTACTCCTCATATTGCGTGACGTCACTGTTACGGTAGTCCTGAATCATATTCTTTTTTTGTCTTATCATTTCTTCTTCTGTGGTTTTCTCTCATTCAGTGGCTCATTCGACTATTTCACTTCAGATTTGACTCTTTAAATCAGTTCGGGACATTCAGGGAAATTGGTCCTGGTAAAATAAAACACGTATGAATTAAATTTGCAAACCAGTATACATCTGATATATTTGTTACATAAAATGGACATCATTTATTTTGACAATTCTAAAATTGGTCATTGGTCATTCAAGATTATTCCCTGGATTTTCCGACCTCAGTGTCCTTAAATGAAGAGCGTTGAGGTGAGCAGAGCTTGGAGACGCAAAGTTTGACTGTAAACTGAAAGTAAACAGGGTCAAACTGGAGCAGAGAGGGGGTTTAAACTGGAGCTGGGTGGGTCACACTGGGGAGGCTTAATGGTGACTTATTACCTGTGCTGATGATGTGCAGACTGCTGCTGTGTCACATGAGTCATTTATTCTGAGCTGGAAAAACAAAGGAGACCGTGAACCCGTGAGGTGGGGTGGGACAAGAAACCAAACTGGGTTTACGGCGACCCGCTTCAGTCGGAACGTTGTCGTCTTGACAGATCTGAGCAGCAGCAGATTTTATGTTGAAATGTTCAGAACTAAAGATTTTCTCTCCAGGCTAACTGCTTTAGTCTTGTTTTTATTTTGTCTTCCTGGATTTCCAAATCTCTTTTCTGTTTCTCAGTATTCAGTTTTTCATATTTAAAAGTTCAAGAGGTTTGAATTTCAATCAAATTTCAGTGGCGTTTTGATGTAGCATATTCAGATTAGATTTTAGAAATATTTATCATTTTCATTTCTTTTTTATTTTATGAGCATTTAACCCAAAAAAACCCATAGAATATTTATTTTATTTGTTAATAACATGTATATTAAACTGTTTCTGTGAGTTTCCAGAAGGAGATTTAAACAGATTTGATATTTTTCAAGTTTTGCTTTAAAGGTTTTATCTAACCTCATTAAAAAAAAAAAAAAATTCTCCTACTTTTTTCATTACAAAAATAAATAGCCAAAAATCAAACATTTTTAACTGTCACACCATTTTTTTCTGTTAAAAACGTGAGTCTCTTTATCTTCCATCATATTTTTAGTTTTAAAAAATAAGTCACAATCTGGAGGTTTAAATATTTTGTTTTGAAAAGACCTCTCCTCTGCAGTGCAGCAGAACTCCTGTCCCCTCAGTGAGGATTTCTGCTCTGAGTTTTCAGGGTCAAAGTCCCTCTACAGCTGACATTCTTCATTACCCAGATATATTTGTTCGATTCTTTGAAAAACATCCTCGTCAGTCATATGATATGCATCAAAGCGAAAGGTAAGGAGAGAAGCTGGACTACCTGTTGCTTTCAAACGATGCTGTTTGAACAGTTTGATCAGTCTGATGAAGAAAAAAAGAGAAAAACAAACTTTTAATGCCCCACTTATACCACTCATCTGTAACTGGGGACAGAATATTCTGGAAAATCAAAAGAGGCATTTCTACCTGTTTAAATTATTTCACATTGTAATAATTATTAACTTGCAATAATAGAGTCAGATTTGTTCTGGGCAATTTTTTTCTTAAGGGGACTGAAAGCCTTTATTCACCAACCAGCTGCAATTTAAAACAAAGAAAAAACACTTTGCAGTGTTAACATGAACTTTTCTGCTAGCAGACACAAGCTAACTGGTTTTTTTTTTTACCAATGTAAATGTTTTATGGACATAGTTACTTTCATCTGGGTGCTGATGAAAATTAAGTTGATTCTTTACTTTTAAATTATAAACTCAATTCCTGCATCAAACCTGCATTTTTATTTTTAAAATATTTTTTTTATATTTTGAATCTTTATTCCAGGATAAAATAAAGTCCACCTGAACACCAACGTGATGATGCTGCTGAATCTGAATCAAATTTTCTGGCCTAGATTTTTTTTTTTAGTCTTATCATATTTATGTTTTGCAACACTTTGATATCAGTAGTAAACTTGCATCCTTAGTTTTTATTTCCTGCTTCTTTAAACTTCTTTCTTGTTTGATTAAAACCAGCACGAACCCTCAGATTTATTTCCCTCCAGTGTTTAACTGAGCACAGTTCAAGTGCTTTATATTTACTTTTTAATTCTCCTCTGATGAAACATTTTCCAGCATTGATTAGAATCAGTATCATAATGCATTCATCCTCCTGACCTAAATGACTTTTCATTCTGTCTCCTCTTATTTGTGCCTCTGCTGATGTTTTATAGACTTCATCCTCTGGTTATTTTCAAGCTCCCGAGTTTCTCTAATGTCTGTGTAAATGTTCTGAGCGCGGGGTTTTATTTCTGTTCAATCTTTTTTCCGATTTCTTCTGGGCTGAGCTGGTTTTAATGTCTTTTATTTGTCCTAATTCTGGTTTTTGTTGAGGAGGAAATTAGAATCAAGCCGCAGCTTTTGAGCAGATGATTAGCACGACGCACCCTCCTCATCTAGCCGCTGCTGCTGTTGATTTGTTTGCAGGCATCACCTTCCTCGTCCTCCTCTTCGGCCTCGGCCCTCTTCCTTTCCGTTTGATGAGAAACAAATATTGAAATGAGGCTTGGGAGCCGGAGGCAGCGAGGAAAACAGTGGGAGAGGAGCTTCGTAATTAGAAATATCATTTCAGCTCCTGTCGGCCTATTTCTCCTCTGCATTACCTCGTCTGTAGGTAAATTGGTGGCTGTACTCCCGCCATGATGGTAATGAGCTGTGGTTAGGCCCCACACCACATCTCTTTGATTTAACCATAATGAGAAATATGCCATCAGTGGTGGGGGGCCAGTCCGAACTGGAGGGGGTGAATCACTGTGTAAAAGTATGATATTAGGTGGACTGATGGGTAGAGACGCTCCATCACAGGAGTCAGAAAAAAACCTTATTATGCAGATAATAATATAGGAAGAACATCTCAGCCTCGGTGTTAGACTGCAGGCTGTCACTGCATCGCAGCTAATTAGGTGTTTCACAGAAGCCAAATGTGATCTCCTCCCACAGGACCGGCCTCATCTCACAACTCAGACATCCATTACACAGAAATATGTATCCATAAGTTTTTTTTTTTTTGGGTTTTTTTTTTTTTTTTTCTACTGAAGACACTCTTCTGGTTCTGTTTAACAGCTCAGACCACCAATCGTGCGGTAACAGCTTCGTCTGAAAAGTGAAGAAAGTTGGTTTTTCCTCCTCCTGTTCTGTGGTTTTATTCATCAGGGCAAAATAAAAATCATCTGCTCCTCAGCAGGTTCTAATTTAAGGTAGATATGATCAATAATACAGAACATATGTCACAGAGACTTCGTTTGTTTAAAGATAAACTAAGCCAGAACAAGGAAACGGTAAAATTCATCTTTTTTGACTGTATTGCAGTCAACAGTTTACTTCCAGTTCACTTTTGACTGAGAAAAGAATTTAAATAAAATATTATTTCAGATCAGGGGAGGAGAAATTTTACTGATAATTATTTAGATCTTTATTGGCAGGCCAGGACTTCTGTGTGATTTTGGCGATTATAAACCTTAACAGAAAAGAGATTTACACATGGAGTTCCTCAAGGGTCTGTTCTTGGGCGACTTAATATGGTAACTTCCCTGTAGCTAGTGAGTGTTTTGGGTGAGAGAAGGGAGGATACACCCTAGACAGGTAGCCTGTCCATCACAGAACACACACATATCTAAGGAAAATTTTGAGAGACCAGTTAACACAGCAGTCATTTGTTGGACTGTGAGAAGAAGCCAGAACCCAGAGAAAACCCATGCATGAGTGGATTGAACCTAAACTTCATGCAAAAAGATTCCAGGCTGGGAATCACACCCAGATCCCATGTAACAATGCTTCAAGAGTTCATTTTTATGATGTAGAAGCTCTGCTCCTTTCTGTACTTGTAGAGCATTTTTAATTAGTCCTGGTATAAAAAATAAAAAAATTCCAATTGCTTGCTGTTTTGGTTTGATTCACAATTAGATTTTCAGTGGTTTAAATTGACAGCAGGAAGCAAGATGAGAGCTCCTCTCTGTGAGGTCTGCAGGTCCTTATCTTTTATTTTCAGTCTCAGAAATGATTCTCAGGAATGATTTTTTTTTTTTTTTTTTTTTAATAAAACATTCAGATCAGACCTAACTGGCTTAGTGATGCGCACAGCTTGATTTTTGGCTTTCAACATAGCTGCTATGTCTAACCCATCCACCAGATGGCAGTAGTTGTTACAGACTGTCCCTTTAACATGAGTCATGACTTGGATCAGGAGGAGAGAGGGATGAGAGGAGGTGCAGATCTGGGCTCAAACATGAACGTTGAAGGTAAACCTCTGGAGTCTGGAGGCTGTCGGTGTGGCTGATGATGCTCATATGAAGCCATCTGTCCAGATGTTGCAGCGACATCGATACGAGCAGCGATGAGCCGCAGCATCTCCTGGTCCAGACAAACTGCAGCTGCGACCATGAAATCAGGACTTACTGTAATTAGGCACTTTGAAGCGGAGATTTAATACCCAAATCTTCATCTAAATACCAGGGGATCGGGTACAACTTGATGATAATCTGATATGCAAAACTCGGCTCTCTGTGTTTTTCCTTCTCTTCGTGGTATTTTGGTGCGGTCGAATTGAAGCTGGCTTCCATTTGGGCCGTCTGTTCAGCAGCCAGAGAGAAATACTGCGGTGCAATGCCCTCAATTCCTATTTGTAGGAGAGAGCCCAGAATGACACATGCACTTCTTGAAAGAAAAATGAGAGTCTGAGTCTAATATTACACTGTTATTAGGAGGCTTTTTGACCCTCCTTCATGTCCACATGCAGCCTGTTACAGCTGCTCCGTCTAATCTCTTCAACTTTCTGTTCACTTGTTTGGCTTGTTGCTGGTGACTTTCTGAGCTGTGGTAACTCTGAGTAATGGCTTGGACAAGAGGTTAAACTCTCAGACAAAAATATGACAAAAGTGAGCATTAGTTTACGATTGAGACATGTTGAACTTATTATACCGTGACTAAACTAACACACAATTTCCCACCGTATGGACTGCAGGACTCCAGCTCTTCTTCCTCTTCTTCTCCAACCATTTGAAATGTATCCGTGATACTGAAAAATAACGTAAAGTTGCACTGAAATATCTGATTAATGGTAGATTTTATGAGGGGTGCATAATTCCAGGAACAAATTTAATTGAGATACTAATACAGTAAATTGAATTAAAGATATCCATTACTATTAACCCTCATTTTCCAGACACTTTTTTTTCTTTGTGCCATTACACAATGTCTCCACCACTCTCTATGACACTTGCTGTGGCCATGCAGGAGCGTTAGAGTTGCACAATATGTGACTGATATACAGAGTCTGTGAATCCATGATACTGGAAATATGATAACTTTCCAAATATTGCATCATCCAAGCAGTCGCTTGAAGCTGCATACATGAAAGCTTTCATCTTGCTCTGATGGTTGCTCTGAAGGTTTTGTATTTGTATCTTTTTCTCTTTCTGTGCAAATTTGGACTTTGGATATTATGCTTTGCATAGATGCACTTTTAGTCTTTTGTAGAGCTTGTTTTATGGATTTCTTCTTACCTTATTTAATATTTTGTGGATCAGTTGGGTACATTACCCTGTAAATTTTATTTATTTGTTAATTTATTGATGAAAATGACTCAGACAATAGGCTCTTCAGCAAACAATCGTTATCTTGAAATTTCACTCATTCATCTCTGTATGTTATATACATTATGCTGACTATGGATGAATTATGACACATCTGTTCTGCTTCTACAGCTTTTGCAACCAATATTACAAATTGTTGTTTACAACTTTGACTTATTCTGTCTTATTCTAAATATCTTTGCTGTTGCAACTCAAGAATTTCCCACAAGGACTCAAAGTACATTATTCTATTCTATTCTATTCTATTCTATTCTATTCTATTCTATTCTATTCTAATACCATCGAATGCACAACACCTCAGATTTGAAACAAAAACAAACTCACTTGGACCCCCACCATATTTACAAAAGTTATTACTGACCCCAGCTACTGCTTCACAAAATAATCCATTCCAATGAACCGATAGGAGAATAACCATACAGCTAAAACTACACTCACTAGACTTACCTGCAACAACTCACCGCACAGATCCAAGCGTAAACAACAAACTGCTGAAAACTGGACAATGTCAGTTCCATCGACATCTTTAGTTTGTGTCACGAATTGATAGGTGATTCTGGTTTAACTGTGCTACTGCTAGTCATTCAGTTGAAGAAACCTCAACAGATATTATTGAACTGTGAATCTGTGTAAAGTGTCTTTGCTGGAAAAAAGTCAAACCAAGGAAAAAGTTGAAGTAAAATACTCCACAAACTGCAGTCAAAATTAGAATCAGTAAAGTTGTCGTGAGTTGCAAAAGAGAGAGAAGGCTGCTTCCCAGTAATGGATTATTTTCTGTTTTGTGAACTAAGTGGTACCCACTCCTGCCCTATGTGTTGCCCTACATTAAAAAAGCTTTTGATGCCCCTGGACCAGCCTTAAGTATTTAATGTACTGAGTTGCAGTTTGAAATAGGTGTGAATAGGTGGATGTAAACTAACAAACTAGGCAGAAATGGTTGGCAACTGGGTTTGTTTTGGGATAGTTGGAGTTTGAAATGTTATTGAAAAGAAAAATCCCATTGCTTGCTTCAGGGTCTAGAACGGAGCTGGATTTTTGGTGACAGCACCACAGCAGTGTAAGACGAGACCCCTCCCTGTGATCAGGAGGCAAATGCTCCAAAATAAGCTTCAACCTCAATCGTTCCAAATCAACAACCCCACCAAAAAAGTAAAAAATAAAATTGCTAAGCCTTGCTACCCCCCTCCCCCAGTCCTGTCCATGTTTAATGAAGCTGAGAAATATTTATGGCTGCTCTAATCCCACCCTGACCAGCTCTGGAACTGTTTTCCTGCCTGCTCCATGGATATTACTCACTAACCCAATTTGCACTTGCTGTATGTAACACACACCAATGTGCATAGGGAGGGGCTGTACAGGTCAGTCGCAGGCTGCTGCATGCTGGGGCGTGAGGGCGGGGTTGGAGGGTTGAATCTAAGCGGTGGAGGTCCAGAGTGCGTCATCAAACGGGCATCTGAGGAGTTCAGGGGGAGAACCAACAGCAGAGCTACTGTACCTGAACGGGTAACGAGGTGTTGGTGGAGTCCAATTCCATCCAAACTCCTGAGAGGCATCGTAAACACGGAGAAACTGAGAATTAACTGATATCTGAGAGCAAACAATAATACGGCTGGAACAGATGACGTAAAGGCATTAATGTTTGAAAAACAGTCAGAAATTTCTGTTGGCACAGAGGGAGCTGATTTAACATTTTATTCTCTGCTATAAACCGAATATAATGAACATAAATGTGTCCAAACAGCCAGAAGTCACAAAGCAGATATGAAGCAGAAAAAAGTAGTTAAACTCCAACGAGGAGAGACTGTTAAAGAAGGTGAAGTTGTTAACGGAAGTGAAGAAAGGACTCAGCCTGATGGAAATATGCTATAAAGTCATATTTTAGTATATCCCCACAGCAATGTTTGAGTCTGAAAATGTTTATACATCAATAAATTGGTCAGAAAAACAACAGTAATTTGTTAAAATGTTTAGCAATCAGAAAATCAACATTGAGAGCCTTCATAAGGAAATGGGGAATAATATTTATCAAAAAGACAAATAGATTGCCCTGAGGCCTTCCAAAAACCCTCTGTTAAGTACAAAATTAAATGAAAAGATTAAATTCCATGTAAGACACAAATCAGTTGTCAGGTTTTAATCTTCCAATATAATTTGCATTAAAGCGAGACCACTGAATGTTTGAATGTACCTGAAAATTCAGACATCTGCTTGTGATTCTGTGGATCGGCAATTGAACTGTTCAGTCAATGTAAAAGAGAAATCATTAAGTAAGACATAATGGGAGAATCAATCCGTAATAAACATTTTGGCAACCAGAGCTCCCACCAGACTTGCAACCAACTTTCCAGCTAATAGACTCTAGAAACAGTAACTCCCAGCCTACTGCCAAACTCTATCCTCCCAGCAAGCAATTTTCCAAACCTTGGAACAACCAACCAACTCGTTAGCTCATCTTCCAACCAACCACACCTCCAACATTGCAACCAACTTTTTTTTTCTTTTCAGACTCCAGAAACAATAACTGCTTTTCCCCAACTGTTCAGTCTATTAAACAACCAAATCATCTTCCAGCCAACCAATCCTCTTTCCTCCCACAAACCAACCTTCCAAGCCTTAAACTAATACATCAAGCAATCCTCTATTTTGTTTAACCAACAAATCCTTGAATCAGTCAACTTTCCAACATCACAACTATCTTTTCAGCTGATCAAACTCTCCACCTTCCAATAATTCTGACCCTCTGACCTCCAAACAACCACTCTCTCAATCCTCAAACCAACTTTCCCTCAACTAACCCTAAAACTTAACCCCCAACCAATCAAGAAACCAAGACTGTCCTCTGACCACTCACACACCCGACCTTCTTATCATCTAAGCTTACAACCAAACAGCTAAACCTAAAGCTAATAAACTTGCCTGCCAATTCTGTAACTGTACAACGACCTGTCCAGTCAATCATATTTCTAATCCTCCAGTTCTTCATCCAACACATCTAACCGATTAACCTTCCAGCCTCCAGTCAACATTATACATCCTTCCAGCTAAACACTCCTACAATAAGGATCAGTTGGTCTCTCTACTCATTTAATTAACTTATAATAACTTAATATTGTCTTCAGGAATGGTACTGCAGGTGAATTTTTATAGAAGTATTTTATCATTTGTTTTCCACTATCATTACTTATGTGTGTGCAGTTTAACATGTATTTAATTTTCCTTCATTTTTTTTTCTGAAAACGTTTGTCTTTGTGATTTATAAGGTCAACCATAGGATGCAATCTAATGCAAAACAGAAAAAAAACATTCAATGGAGAAAATTGCATCTCATAGAGATAGAACAAGAAATAAAAATTCAATACAGATAACACATTGCCCAAACCATACTTTAAAATAAATAGTAAAGCTGCTTACATCCAGTAACAGAGGATTTAAAGTAAGTCATTTCTAGAATTTAGTTTCATAATAAATTTTTTGACCAACTCCTGATTGTTGGATTCAAACTGATAACTTACCAAAACAATTTTAGGAAGTTGTACAAATGACGCCCTCTGCTGGCCAAAAGCTAAATGTTTTAAAGTACAGAGTTTCTCTTCCTTCGGGGGCCAAAGATTTCAGTCAGAGTGCTCAGTTTTTGAGACTGATGAGCTGACATTATGATTCACCTGTGACACTGAGTGACAGGTGTGTGGACCTCTAACGAGTCTGGAAACTTTTTGTTGCTTGGTGAGTCTCCAGCATTTTCTGTAAGCATTCTCTGAACCGTATAGAAATCTGCATCTTATGCGGAGCATGAACTCTGACCCCCTTCAGATGAGCATGTGTGATGTGAGGCGGAGCAGAAAGGTGAAAGTTTCACACCTGAGCTGTCAGGGAGCTGAGAGGTCAGGGGGCTTCGTCACGACACCGGCCTTCATGTTGCAGACCCCTGAAAAAGCCCAGAGCCCCTCTCTGTGGACTGTTGGTGCCACTTCAGACGTGCTGTTTATTTTCACCGCTTCACACAGGAATTTTCATTTATTTCATCGTCCGCTCATTTTTCTGGGGACGCTGAGCGTTGTTTAAGGATACTTGGGCTCCCTGGGCAATTATTGTGTCAGGAAGAGTGAGCTTAAACATCTGTGGCCCCTTCAGGGAGATTTAGCTGCATCACAATGGCGCTGTGTAAAAAAACCCCTCTGATACGTGGCTGAAAACAAGAAAACCCTCTTGTTTTTCCTTGTTTTCTACTCTGGTTTTTATCTCCCAGCCTTTTCCACACTGAGCTGCAGACTGAGCCTGGATTAGCATCATGAGCTGAGAAATACCCCCGATTACCCCCAAACACTGTGACAATTTCTGGGCCGATCTCTCTTTGTTGGAGCTGAGAGCCAGTTGAGCACACATGGGCAGTGTCAGCCATAATTAGCTTTGACAGGGGCATTTAGTGGTTGTAATTCAAATCTAATTCAGAACATCTTAACCCTGAAGTCTGTCAGGAGGCCTGAAATGGTCCCAATCAGGGCTGCGTTTGCGTGGCAGCGCGTTGATGTGTCAGGGAAACAGAAACTCTGATGCAGAGATTCATCCTGCAGCTTCATGCTTCACACATCATCATCATCTCTGGCTGTGGAGAGAGATACACAAAGCTAATCTCAGATCAGTGATTTAAGCAGGAATTGACCAAAAAAAAACTCATCTTCAGTCAATTTTCTTGCAGGATTTAGGAGCTGAACTTTAACCCTAAACATCATGTGTGTGTCCAGCTGCCTGCAGCATAAACACATCTCAGAACTCTGCTTCTGTTTTCTGTAAAGTACAGGCGATTTATTTATTCTTCCTTTATTTCACCACCAATGGTCCTTTGAGAGCTTTTCTTTCAGCATGGTGGCAGAAAACCACCAACAGCTTCACAGAACCATAGACTTCACTTGTTTGTGCAGATTAAAACACTATAGAGAAATACTCAGAAACACATTTCACCTTCAGTTAAAAACCTAAAAAGGTTTGACTTCAGGGTGGCACAAAGGTCTGAAACAAAGCTGCTTCTTGAAGATCATTCCAAATTTAAACAATATAAGATTTTCCTGTTTCAACCCAATCTAGGCTTTAATTCTACTTAAAAGGCTCATTAACAGAAATAAAAGATTGGCAACTGATTTTTTCCCTCTTTGGACAAAGACTTTTAGTTGATTAGAACAACCACTAAGTATTTCCAATATGATCCCGGGTTTGTACCGAATATGTATCAACAGACATTAGTGGTTTGAAGTGAATTTGCAACAATACTCTACAAAAGGTTAACTCAATTGTTTCTCAATTAAAATACAGTTCTGCAGTGTGAAGGAGGGTGTCATCAGTGTAGAATTGTCTCGGTTCAAATCAGGTTCTGTGAAACAAAGTAGGCTGTCATCTGCATATAATCGGATTTTGGTTGTCTTTAGGCACCGTTTCACTTAAAAATGTCTCAATTCAAAAGAAATTCTGCTGTGTGAAGGAGGGTATCATCTGCAGAGAAATTTCTTTTGCTTTGTAAAATGTATAATTTAAAGTCGTATTAAAGTTTGAAATTCTGACGTCCACTTGTGTTTCAAATTTCATCTGTTATTTTAACTGGCATGGTATTTTTTGTAATTGGTGTAGTTGATTGAGTTTTAATAGTAAGTGTGTGTGTGTTTGTCGGTCATCCATTGAAAATTGTGGCTCTCAAGACATAAGGATACTGGAAACCCTGTGTTTTTCATTGGATGCAGGTCTTTGGACATCATGTTCTCATTGCACAGCGTAGAAAATGCCACGGCATGAGTTTGCATCTGATCCTGTTTCAGGTTCATGATGAAACGGACAAAAATTCATTCCTCTGAGATCATTTCAAAGCCATTTATTTCCCCTCAAATCAGATCCTGAGTGGCTGACCGACATTAGGCCGACTGCGAGGCTTCATTTGTTAGATTCAGCAGACTTTGACCTGAATATCAATCTGGCACTTAGTGATGGGGAGACTCAGTTATCTCCCCTGCTGCTGCTGGAAGGAGCCGACTGTAAACATGATGGGGAGATTAATTCCGATTATCAGGTGTCGGGGCCCCTCGGCTCCCGCTCCTCATGTTTTCTCTGCGTTTGGGGCCTAATAAGGAAAGCAAACAGAGATATTTCAGCTGCTTTGTTGCTGATGAGGAGGAGGGATAAGGAGCAGAGGAAATGGGTCTGGAGAAGGAGGGGGGGCTCTCTCAGCGGCCTGGCAGGAGGCAGAATAACAAATGAGTTATTCTGAGGATTTGGCTAATCATCTCGGGCCGCCGCTGCCCCGGGACAACTGGACACATCGAACAGAGGGGCGGGGAGAGAGGGAAGCCCAGCACTTGAACCACGGACCCCGGGCCCTAATTAACGGAGGGCGCAAATGAAAAGCAGCTGGAAATAATTACATAATTAAAGTGCCTTTGGGGGGAAGAAAAGCATAATTTCTGCAGTCATCGTCATAAATCTTGTGCTGTCTGACTCGATGCGTTTAAGGTGAGCTTTCCTCCTCCAAGCAGGTTCATGCATTTCTCCCAAAAACACAGGATGCCTTTGTGTTGCTCACAGAGGTGGATCCCTGTCTGCTTCAGCAGGACGAAACTAAAAATATCCAAACCAGGATCCACGCTGACCCTCTGTCAGGTGACTGATGGTGCTGAGCTGCTGTGCTGGAAGTTTACGCTACGTTTCTACTAAGTGTAAATGTGTGTGAGCCATAAAAAAAAAAGAAAAATCAAACTCAAAGGCAACATTTGGTTTTACTTTGGATAATTCCTGTGAAACTCAAGTCTGACTTTTAACTGCAGCCACCAGCAGATGAGCAATTAAGCAATTAGAGCCATTTGACAAAGTAAGCCATAAACACCTCAGCGTGCACAGAGAGCAGGCCCAGCACGATCCAGCCCCATCTTTTGTCAGCCGCTCCGGGGGATGATTAATAGTTTAATTTCTGAAAATTATTTAGACACACAAATAATTTGATCCAACGAGGAGCTATTAGCACATCTTGTAACAGACGAGCTGTGCTGATGAAAGCCTTAATTTGTTTTTAGAGCACTTACAGGGGTTAGAAAAGCCACCTTCCTCCCCATCATCAATCATGTGTCACTTAGCAGAAGTGTTACATTATGGCAGAAATGCAAAAAAAAAGGGCAAGTGAAGAGCATGCTGCCTGACAGGAGGCTCTTTGAATCTGAGCTCCCTGTTTTCACTCTAAAGAAAATTACAAGTAGCAGTCAGCCGAGGATTTGTCCTCTGTGAGTGAAGGATGGCACAGACAGCAGAGTGAGAGGGGATGGGGAGGGGGAGGGTTTCTGCTCTCCCATTCAAAACTAGTAGAAAAACAACAACTCAGAAACATGACAGAAATATCTGAACTAGTACAGAACAAAATAGAAACCTGCACACAAGTGATATTGATTTATTTTATATTAAACCCTTTGTCTATCCGGGTAAAATATATCTGTGAAGGTATTTTTTTTAAATGTATACACATAAGATAGACATAACGATTTAGGCAGTCACGAAATTTTTTAACAGTAATAAATATTGCATTTTTTTTGTATAACTTTTGGGTACATACATATCTATGTAAATATAGATGGGTGTATATGTGTGAATTTTGAAAAAAAAAACAACTAAAAACACAATTTATTAGTACAAAATATACTATTGTTTTTATACATTGTATTATAATATTTGCTTATTTGCAATTGAAACCATAAGTTTACATACAGCAAATAAAAAGAGACATTTTTTCTCAAAGTCTGCAGTTTAGTCAGACCAAACTTCTCTAATTTTAGTTCAGTTAGGTTTGACTCAAGTCAGACAGTTTAAAACACAATTATCCCTGATGCTGACCAAGTATATGTAAACTACTGAATAAAAAGAAAGTTAACAAAATATATGTAAAAACTGTTCTCAATAAGTTTTCTAATATTTGGCAAATATTATCTAATATTTTGGTTATTCTGACTGACCAAATTTAAGAAATTTGATTTTATTTAACTTCAGACGGTGAGAAAAAATAAATCTATATTTGTATTTTTATTTTCTGTGTGTAACATTCTGGTTTCAAATGTATTTATTTGTGTATTAATTTATCGCTACATACATTTTTCAATAGAAAAAGTAAGAAAAACAAAAAAAACATTAGATATCCATAATTGAGCAGAATCTGAATTAATTCCAGTGTCTGTTCAAAACAGAAATCTAACTCAGGTCCCCGTTTACCCTCAATGAAGACATTTAAAATATAAATGTATAAAAACAGGGACATACAAAAATAAAAGTTTGTTGTTTTTATATACGCAGTGACATTAAAACAAAAATCTGTAAAACCTAAACAGTAAAAATGTTTTTTAAATTAGTTTTACATCTGTTAAGTACTTGGTGAAATTAATATTTTAGTCTTCTCTTTCTATGGAACTAGTTTGTTGCATGTCCGTCCTCTGGTGGTAGAAGATGACTTTTCATTTTTGTCACGTCTCTGAAATGTCTGTAGAGTCGAGCAGGGGCCCCGTTCAGACGGAGCTGCTTCTGCTCCGGCCTCTGCAGGGCCACACATGAATCCCGAGGCTTTCTGATCCATTCAAGGAAAGGATAAACCTGCGGAAGCTCGGCTGCTTTCTTCCTGAGTGGGTACTGTGATTGTGAGCTGACAGCTGTGACAGGCGGCCTGACATTTTACTCATGGAAATGTTGGTCCCCCACCGCCATCAGTGTCACGACGGGCTCTCTCGGCGTCCATCAGTGACTTTGTGGGAGCGAGAATAAAACCTGAGAGGAGAAAAACATGGTGAAAACGGATGTTTTTGATGCCGGAGTGGCCGTGCGATTGGCCTGTCAGCGGCTGAGAGTGACATCCATGTGATTACCTATGCATTAGAGGGATGATGAGGCCTTACAGCTCAGAAGGCTTTAAAAGGAGCAGAGACACATGAAAGCAGCGAATGGACGACTGTTTATCTGAAGCTTAAATATTCCAGCTTCCATAATACAGGCTGAGATGTGGGACTGCAGCACAAACACAGCCCTGCAACACAAAAACACTTTATTTTCCATTAAAATGGAGAAACACATATTCAATTGAAACACAAACATTTTTATAAAATTTGCCCAAAAAACAAATTCTTCTGATTCATAACAGAACCCTGCAGAACTGACCGGATCGCTGAGGGAGGTGACAGAGTAGGTGGAGTAAAATCAACGTGGGTTGATAAACATGTGATCAGGATGTGTGGGGAAGCACATGGTAGAGCCAGCGCCTCTGATAGGCAGGCAGTTTGGAGTCCGATTCCTGACCTTTGAACTTTGACCGCATGTCATCGCTCCTCCTACCATTTCCTGTCTAAATCTGTCCACAGAAGCCAATAGAGCTATAAAACCTATAAATAAAAATACATGTTTTCCGTTTTGGCTAACATTTTCACTTTTGTATGCTTTTATGTTTGTTAATTAGTGACCAGATTAGTGAAAGCTAAAATTCTGGATCAATCCACCATCCAACCCTTACAGATTGTCTTAAGATGTGGATATTGACTGAAAGAGTGAGAATCCAGATACAACCACTTATAATTAGCATCCCCTGATGGCTGGCCAGGTTTTATTTGGAAATCAGGTGAGCAACTCGCAGTAGAGTCTCTGCTTTTCTACATTGAGTCAGCTGGTGTGGTTCATCTGCGTGGCTCCAGAGCTTTCCTTAGGAGAATTTCACGACAAATGGAGACCCCAAGGCAGACTTTGTGGAGTGGAAAAGAAAAAAACGTTAATTGGATAAAATAAATCTCCAATAGATAGATTTCACTTTTCAAGAATTAGTTTGTCTTTTGGACAGGTGATGTGTTTATAGTCGCAGCCACAGGTTGCAGCAGATGAAGTTTGATCAAGATAAAGTTAAAACTAGGCTTCCAAATGTTATTTTAATAAATCCTC
The DNA here is from genome assembly GCA_903067095.1 of Girardinus metallicus. Lineage (NCBI taxonomy): Eukaryota > Metazoa > Chordata > Actinopteri > Cyprinodontiformes > Poeciliidae > Girardinus > Girardinus metallicus. Next base: position 24,296 of record CAEGAE010002113.1, read on the forward strand.
TGAAGAAAAAAATATCTAATGTTTACAGCTTTACTTTTGTAAAATACTATATTGAATTTTTTACACTTTTCTTTTATTCGTCTCAAGTCTCTTCAGATAAAAGTCTCTTTTTTTTGCGAGACCTGGCAAAGAGGTACAATGGTGTACAGCATACAAAATTATATACAATAATTAAAAAGTACAGGCAATTAAAACACTATAAAATTCACTTAAGCACAGACAAAATAAAAACTACCAAAATAAAATGTAGAACTAAGACTTTATAAAATTATGTAAAAGAGTTTATGAATAGCATTTACACGCTTCAATGAAACAGTTTTTGAGAAGAGTTGGACATTTGCTCCTGGAATTAAATTGTTGGCGTTTTAATGACATTTTGAAATTATTCCAGGAACAACATGCAGCATAAGAGAAGCTGACTTTGTGGCTGCAAATACAGTTTCCTTTTTTGCTTTGCAGTTTTCTTTATTGGAAAATGTATTCTGCTAGTTTGCTTATGTTTGTTTCAAGGAAATAAGCTTTTGTTAAACACTGTGGAGCTTTTAAACACCAACAAATTCATTAAGAACCAATAACATTATTACAGTATAAATGTTTGGCTTCAATTTAAAAAAAACTAACAAAAATTATAAAAAAATTCTCAGAGCTCAACTCCACCATTCCAGATACTTTTCAAAAATATTTTTTGTCGTCCATTTGCAATTAGATCCCCATCTACACTTTTGGATGAATGGATGAATTAATGAACAGATGGATGGCTTAGAGGTATAACAGCGTAAAACTGATGTGATTTGGTTGACTTACTGACTTCAATGCCTCATTTTTCCTGTCAGCGTAAATCAGAGATCATTTTGATCTGCGGATCTTTCATCATCAGAGCTAAATTCATATATATTTCTTGTATATTTTGAACAAGAATAAAATCCCATTTTGCTGCAGAACCTCCAGTCTTATATAGAAAGTCGAGCAGAAATAATTCTCAGCTCCATCAGTTTTGTTTGAACCAAGTCCAGTTAAAAATGTACTTTAATGATTTGGAAATGGTTGCTTTGTGTTTTTATTTCTAACTCTTCTGGAAACGGTCCTTCTAGAAAAACAGCATTTCTTTTATTAATTCCCTGCTGCGCTTTTATTTCTCTCATCACAAATCACAGTCGCTCTGTATTTTCCTGAGATAAAAAACTGCGTGCATTAAGTTCATGATGGAAAAAGGGATTAAGTGTTGCATGAAAAAAATGGAGGTCTGGTTTCCAGCAGACATGTGATAGCTCTCTCTGGGATTTTTTTTATCCACTTAAGCAAAGCTTTTCAACAAGCAGAGTTATCAGTGATAGTCCACACATCATGCTCGTACGCAGAGTGGCAGGAGGGGTCATTCGCAGGCAGCATTCATCAGATGGCGGCTGACTTTCTCCTCATGGTCACTTCCAAATACCTCATTAAGATCCCTCCGTCTTCGTGACATTTTTACTTGTTCACATGTGTTTTATGAATTAGTCTCTGTATGATTTGTTAGCTTCAGCTTCCCGTTAAGCAGCAGATTTTTACAAGAGGTGTCCTGGAAGAAGCAGAAAGCAGCAGCGTTAATGCTGTCAGGGTTAAAACCTCAACGCGGACGCTGAAGAGGCCGACTCTTGGCTGTTTCTGACAGCCGGATGACTGAGTGAGAGCAGACAGAATCATGTTCAGCCATCAGTCAGGTTGTCCGTGGATCAAAACACACAGCAATGTCTGGGCCGAGCCATCACTCTTCACCACGGGATCTGCTCTATCTCACATGAAAACTTCTATTGTTGTGAATTAAAACGTGGCCCACTGAGGGAGGAGTAAAGGCAGAGAGGAGCGGAGTCAGGAGGGGACTACTGACACAGTCCAGGCCCCGGCAGCCTGAGGTTGGCTGTTGGTTTTATAAGGAGTGTCTTTTTGGAGCAAGGTGATGGCCATGACCTCAGGCATCAACCAAAACTGCCTGTCAGTCTTGACTGAGGGCCAATTTAGGACCACGTTTATCTAGTTTTTGAAACGAGTATTACGGATCAAATAGAAACGCCACATCAGCTGATCCTTCCTGTCAGACCTGAGTGAGGGCAGCGTCAAGAACTGAACGTCACAAATCTAACAGAACCAAACACTCAGCTCTTCCTGCCTGTAAGTCCTGGCTTAGGGCAAAGCCACAAGCTGAATATAATCCTGCCTGTCTGTCCTGAATGAGGGCAAAGAGCCCACATGTTCAGCTAATTTGCTAGCTGAACATTGTAAATGTAACAGAAACAAACCCTTCAGCTGATCTCGCCTGTCAGTCCGGTGTCAGGGCAAATCCTCAAGCTGAACTTTATAAATCAGCCTGGGATAGGGTTGAACTCTGCCTGGAAAGCTTGTTCTCACCTCCAGGCATGTTTCTCGTTTTGTTAATTCAGCTCACATTCTCGTAAAGCTCTTTCACTCAGAAGGTGTTTGCCAAATCGATGGTGGGTATTTGGATTGGAACGCTCCACCAAGTGCTGCTCTAGTTTCTTCTTTTCTGCCATTACAGCCACTTATTTTCTGATGGGAGCACTTTGAGCCTGCAGTAACAGGCTGAAAGGTTTTTTCTCTCTGAGCCGTGAGGTTCTGTGTGGGCAGTTTGTTCTGTTGACACCGTCCACGTCCAACCTCTTGACAGAAGACAAGGCTGATTCACACTGACAGTAAACAGATGATCTGAGTTTTCAGGTTTAATCCGGGTATATTTATCGGTACCCTTCATGTTTTTTACTGGAACCTGTAGGTTTTACAGTGTTCAGCAGCTGTTTATTATCTCCAGCTGCCTAACTCCATATTCTTTTATGGGATGGTAAGGATCTTCTTCCACTAACTGTCGTATTATATCTGCAATGGTGAACTCAGTTCTGGAGTAACGGCAGTAATGAGACCTGCTGTAATTCTTTGTTCAGAGGTAGGAATCCAACAGAGACAAGTCGAATTACACAGCATGCTGCCAGAAACTGAGCAGCTCAAATATCCAGTTATCCAGACACACCACAGATCCTGCAAGGATATAGAGACACACAGATCAGTCAGAGGAGAAACTGACTCTGGAAAAGCACAACATGAGTTGGTGTGCAGGAAACGGCTAAAGAAAATGTTAAACTCTCCACTGAAATGTTTTTGTGCTTGGTTGGTCATTACAAGCTGATTAATGGTCTAGAACGGTAGAAAAGACTCTTCTACTGATATAAATATTTATTGGCACTTCTTGTCTTTTGCCAGTTATACATGGGATTCCTCAAGGCTCCATTGTTGAGTCATTTCTGTTCAATATCTACTTTATGCTGATGACACACAACTTTATATATCTGTGTCAGTCCCCAACAGTCATTTAAAGTGTTGATAATTACAACAGTCAGTATTATGAAAAAGTGTTACAAAAGTTAACGATAATCTAAAAACAACAGAGCATATCAGAAATTTAGGAGCAGCTATGGAGTCAGGAATAAATATTAATGATCTGCCACTAAATTATATTAAAAACAACATAATAACTGATTGAAAATTGGTCGGAATCCTTCGAGTACAGTTCTGTACCATCCAGGAACAGATGCACCGCCTCAACTGACTCCCTTCAGTGTAAAAGCAGCACCTGTACCCTGAATTACCCTCCTGGCCACAGAAGAAGCTCATTTTAGCTGCAAGATCTTGTTCTTTCTGTCACGATCCATATCTGAGATGATTATTGTTCCGATCTTTTAAACCAGTTTCCTGACAGTTTTTGTTGCTCCAAACAATAGTTTATCCGAATGCAACGGTCAGAGTGAGGACCTCCTGACTGATTTTGATCACAAAGATCTCTTTCTGGATGACAGTTGAGTTTTTCGCTTCCTCCAATCTTCTGAGCCGTGATGATTGTATATTTGTGTTTGTACCTGCCAGTGAGTCAGTGGGTGATTGCATCACTCTCAGTGGTTTTCTGATTAGCTCAATGACAGAGAAACACAGCAGTAATGACCTGTAGGAGCTGAATGCTGTTACAGAACCAGTTTGTTGTTTTATTATCTGCATGTTGAAACTCTGACATGTGGTGCTCCGAACCTGGGATGAGATATTTTCATCATCTCTTCATCCAAATCTAGAGAGACATGGAGAACTCTCTGATGCGGATTGAAATGAAATCGGATGAAGATGATCCTGAGCTGCGGCGTTTAAGTAGGAATGCATGTTTGTCTCTTCTCAGGCCTCATCAATGCTAATGCCTCAACCTTTTTGCCCTGGAAAATAATTCAGATGAAGTGGTTCCACTTTGAGCTGATCCGTCCGCCCTCCCATCCCCGTTCTGCTGATTTGTAGGTAAATCATGGCTGTCAGTGTAGTAGCAACCCTGATTAAAGTTCAGGGCTTTAATAGATCATTTTAAATAACCCCCAAATTGCTCCGCTCTCCCCTGCCGATCCACCTGAACCCCTGCCCCGAGTGCATGGCAGTTTTCAGCCGTCGCAGGCCAAGCCAAGTCCAGCCTCGCGGTTCCTGCCTATTCCCCCAGGATGCTGCGCTGCAGGCCTACACCAACATTCTCAGCTGGGTTTAATCTGCTCTCAGACGAGCCGGCTATGAGAAAATGCAAAGGGGAAAATGGCATACACACACACTCACACATATCCATGGAGAAAGCTGGAAAATCCTGGACAGTTAGCATGCACGGTGAAGCTGGAAGCTGTCCAGGAACACCCCGGTGTGCACGCAGACGTGCACCACAACCAGATTCCCTCCAATTAATAGTGTTTAAGCGTTCTAATCACACTTCAGCACATTAATCCTATTTTCTGCGAGCGAGCCGTCGGAGCTGACCGGCATGTGGCCTTTTTACTGCCACCGCAGAGCAGATGAAACCCAGAAGTGGCTGCAGGCGTGTGCGTCAGCGTGCACTCTCCCTGAACCTGGCCTTTCCTCTCCTCTTCTCCCTCGGCAGAATTTATAGAATGATGCTGATTCCTTCACTCACACAGTGTCCCTGCAGAGTTTAATGATTACCTCTCTGAGGTAATTGAGGAAGTGCACGTTTTCCCCGCTTTGCTTGATTATGCCGTGTTATTGCGGATCGTGTTGTGTGGACACAAGACTCGGCATCTTATCAGTTTGACGTCCTGAGTCGCCAAGACAGCCAGATAATTTGCGTCCAATCCATCTGCCGCTGCAGCGCCCCTGGACGTAGGTCACGACACCGTATCTGAAACACATGAGCAGAATCACTTTGCGCCGCCTCCTTTGGGGCCTAACAGAAACACAAAGTTCTGGGATACTCTCAAACTGGCACCAGCCGAGGTGTTTAGCGCCCCCCAGGGTTCCTCCTGGAAAGTCCTTGAAAAATCACAGATCTGACTTCAGCTGGAGCTCCTAAAACGTTGCAGCCGGGGGTCCAGTAAAAGGTGCTGCTGCACTGATAATTGAGCCGTGCAAAGCAAACAACGTGTCAGAAACAGTGTTTTAATGGCCACTTTGTGGGAGCCGCTACAACGTTCAGAACACATTAAGCTAATTGAGTTTTAGAGGCGAGGTGAAGCTGGCACCGAGTGATGCTCACGGAGAGCAAAATAAACAAAAGAGTCACTCATAGGAAAACAAATGAGCTGGAGGCTGAGTAAACTGAGTGACATCACGGCGAGAGTTGGGGGGGAAATGATGTAATGGGAGCTGCCCCCTCATTACTACAGCCGTGGTCAGCCTGACACGCTTTAATTAATCACGCGTTAATTAGTCCGCACAAATAAAACTGTTGTCTTTGCATGACAAGCTCTCCGCCTAATGTGCTGCTAAACATGATGTTGAGAAAACAGGATTAATCCAGAGGAAGTGGGAGGAGAGGGAGAGTTCAGAGCTGCTGGACTGCTGCAGAGTGAGTCAGCTGCAACAATTAGCGAGTTCAACTTAACTGGGATGGAAAAAAAATAAAATCAGCCTAAAGGAACTAAAGGAGTTTATGTTGGGTTTAAAGTCTAATGGCTCAAAAGGTTGAAAACCTGTAACCTTTTCAGTCAAGTCAAGATTATTTATTGAGCACACTTCAGCACTAAGGCAGTTCAAAGTGCTTTATATGATACAAATATAACACAACAGACATTACGAATAAAATGCTTTCTAAGGAGAAGTAATAAGTTTTAATTCATGGAAGTAATCTATGCTCCAGTTATCATTAATCAAGCAGCTCTCAAAGGCAGCTCTAACAAGCTGTGATTGAAAGGAATTCAGTGTTTCGTCAGTTTTTCAGTTTTCATGAAGTTTGTTCCAGATTAGAGGAGCACAGAGACTGAATGCTGCTTCTCTGTGTTTGGTTCTGGTTCTGGGGATGCAGAGCAGAACCAGAAGACCTGAGTGGTCTGGAAGGTTAATACAACAGCAGCATTTTGTGATTTATAAACTAACAAAAGTATTTTAAAGTCTAAAGATGTGAGGGCTTTAGAAATGGTGTGATGTCTTACAACTTGTATGATCAGCAGCATTCTGGATCAGCTGCATGATTGACTTTTAACCAGACTTGTGATACCACTAGCTGTGCTTCTATTGACCATATAATTGTACAATTTTGAAAATAAATTAGCTTCATGGAAAATTACCAATTTTGACGAAACTCTCGTCTTTCGATAAAAAGTTTTAAGCGGATGAGGTGTTTCTTTTTTGGCAATATTGAAATTGGTTTTATTTTTACAAAACTGCGATAGAAACACTTTTTTTTGCTTCACACGAGTCACATGATCAAGAAAGGGATGTTGCCACTGGCACAAACTACAAACATGAAGACAACTGGAAGTAGTTGCAGGATCATTTTATTTAAAGACAAGCTTATTCACATGTGATTTTAATTGCGTTTCTTATTTAGTGGAAAAGTTTCAGTCAGCGAGTCACTGTAACAGACTGGGCTTCATGGATAGATGGAGAATAAGGTCTAGAAGTTGTTTTAGGTTTTTCAGGTGATGTAATTTTGCTCTATTAGTATAAACAACTGATCAAGCCATTCACAAAGTCCAAATAATCTGTGCCCTCTTTTAGAAATAAACAAATTTACAATAGATAAATGCAATAAAATACCTTAACTACAGAAGAGAAACACTTTTTAATGCCAGGTTGAACATTTAGCAGTGACAGATGTCTAAATGACGATGAAACCCAGATGGAAACAACCCATGTCGAGGTGAGGTAGAAGAGTCTCACTCCGTCTTACAGTCTCAGAGAAGCATCTGACTCAAGCCGACAGTCATTATGAGGATGATGTATCTGCAGTTTCTCCACTCTGACTCCTTGAAATATGAAAAGCCTTAAAGTGGGCTGCATTTTGCCATTCTGTGTGGAAAATACGTTCCCACATGGTCTGAGAATGACTCTTTGTTTCCTGCTTTTTTCACAGCTGCCACTTAAAGCTGTGCAGAGTAAATAAGTTGGCAACAAGGAAACTTCGCAGGCGCAGAGTGTCTCCTGCGGAGGGCCACCATCATCAGGTCGTCGCTGTGGGAAAAAAGTACGTTCACATGGATTTCACTGGAAGGTTTTTACCCAGAAATATGTTGGACGGTTATACGATGTGATCCAAAGCTTCAGCTGAAGCGGAGTGGTGTAAGATAATAAATGTGATGAGTGGGATCTTCCTGTGTGGTGGGTGGTTGGTTTCCAGCTGAGAGGAACCACGTTTTGTCTTCGGTTTCAAAAGCAGGGCGCTTCCCTGCTGCAGTCAGCATGTGGCCACTCTGCTCCAGTCTACCATCAACTCTCCGTGTGGCCGGCTCCAGTTGGCAGGCCTCTGTCCAATCATCTCCACTTCATTTCAGGCTCAGCTCAGTTCAGAGTCTCCCAGCGAGTGAGGTGAGGCTGAACGCTGCGTCTTATCGCAGAAGCTGATGAGCTCAACCTATGAGATCACTGCACAGCTGGAGTTTTTACAGCCAGCTCCACAAATCAAACTTCTCCTGCTTTTATTTGGTCTGATTTCGCTCCAGAAATTCAGACCTGCGCTTACAGCCTGGCTGGAACAGAAAACACAACCCTGAGAGGTGAAGGTAACGTGCTTATCGACACGGAAAACTCAGAAGCTGACAGCGTCTCTGTCAGAGCTGACGGACTCATCACCAGGTGAAGTGCTGCTCATGTAAATACTCCATCTTATTTTACCTCACAAATATTGATAGACAGCAAAATGACTGAATCCAGTGAGTTGATATCTGGCTTTCCATTTATTTAGGCAAATAAAAACCTGAAATATGTGCATACGTATTCAGCACCTAAAACCAATTGTAGAGGTTGCCTAATAAGTACATTTTAATCTCAAAATGAATCCAAATGTTCTGACCTGAGAGGTTTAGTTGAAATCAAACAGCATCATGAAGTTGCAGGAAGGCCGGGATGAAGGTTGTGAAGAAGTAAAACTCCTCATACCTCGGCATAATCACTAACGACATCTTCTATTTTTTTTTCTGAATAAATTTCTTCTCACCCTGTTGAGGATTTTGCAACAAAACCCTTGGTTCTAAGATCAAACCTAAATATCTTGACAGTCTCAGGAATCTGCCCCCTCTGAAATACATTTAACATCTTTTGATTGAATCGGTTAAATTAAGGACAAAATATATGTTGGTCATGCAATATTCTTGTAAAAAAATCCGTAAATATATAGCTCCACTTTTTATTAGCTTGATTTGATCTCACATCTTTTTAAATGGTGACAAGGCTTCTTAAATTAACAAAAAATCATGACTCCTTATTTTTCCTGATTTAGCCGAGAGAATGAAACAATCTAAATTATGCAAACAAAGATTGAAGTAAAATAAATGAACTTAGGTTAGTTGCTGTGTTGCCATTGAAATCAATCCAGTTTATTTATAATGATTTTGTTCTTTCTTGTAAAAAATATTGCACTCTTTTTTGATTCACATTGATTTTTTTGAAAGCGGAAACAAGACAGAGGCACATGAACCGATTGATGGACAACTTTTTAAACTCGCAATTGTGTTTCTCTAGGTATTTTTTTTATATATTACTATCAACAGGTTTTTGACAGATTACTCCGTTCAGCTTTAAAATAGGAAAAATTATTCTGACAAAATTCATAAATCCATGTCATACAAGTTTGTTTTAATGCTTGCATGTGTAATTTATTACAATCCTCCTCAGATTTCAAAAGAGAACGATTTTAGGTAAATAAAACTCTGGTTTTAAAGTCTAAACAGTCCAGAAGGAATGCTTTTAAAGCATTCTTTCACTGCTCAAACATTCATCCCTATCCACTATTCCAGTTGTGTTGACGTCTGAGGCCTCCCCAAAGTTTAAAGCTCTGAGAAATAATTTCTCCCGAACATGTGAGGTTGCAGAGAAATCCTTCTGCTCGCAGGTTTGTGTGTTTTATTTCTCTTCGCTGCTCTGACGATCACGCTCAGTGCAAACAAAGTGAATGAAAGTGTGGCACAGGGAAAATGCAAACGCAGTAACTGGGACCACATGTGACGAATATGAACCAAACGATGGCGTCTGGCAGGAGGCATGTCCGTGTAATTCCCTATCTGCAGTACAATCTAATCCAGCCGAGGCCAAAGCCCAGAGCGGTGGGGAGAGAGCACGGCCGTGCACGTCTGTGTTCACACAATAAATGAGTAGATTTCTACATCCACTGCTGACACGCTGTTATTAAATTCTGATGTCTGAGCTGACCTGAAGTCAGAGCTAAAATGCATTTGGTAGTTCATGGAGGAAGATGGAGGTGGGAACGACAAAGCCCCATGTAGCTGACTGTTACAACTTTTACTGACTGGCTCTTTTCAGAGTGACAAAAACATTGTTCCGGGTATAAGCTTATTTCAGTTTATTGTTTTGCAAAGTGTCTTTTTTTTTTTTTTATTAGCTTGCAGCATAAAAAAAATTGATCACAGATCTTGGTACTGAGACTGTACCTGTGGTCACCAACTTTTGCAATCGAAAAAGCCATTTTACCCTTAATCCAGCGGAATAACATTTATTTAGGATTGCAATTGTTACATGACCTTTTGAAAAAAGATTTATTTCTTATTTTAGGTTTTAAAAAAAAGAAAGATGGAGCAATTTTGTCTTATTGTATGCGTATACCAGTCAGAGGAGTTCTTCTGCACTAAATGGACACTTTATCCTGGATGAAATGCAGATTTCTATTTTGACCTGAAGTCAGAGATAAAATGCATTTGGTGCTTTATGGAAGAAGACGGAAATGTTTGCAAATATTTGCAGAAGAAACTAGAAAGAAAATACTTGAAAAGATTTTGTGTTTTTGCAGGTTATCAATGTTAATGCAGTTCATTTTTGAACTGCATTTATTAAATCTGTCTTGGATTCTTCTTAAGCAAGACAGATTTTTTGTTTTTGTGTTAATATTGTTTTTATTCAAGTGAGTCTATTACTTTGCTTTTAAACAAAGATGATATAAACTGAGTCAAAGCACATTAACACAAGTGACTTATACATTTTGTGTAGAATTAAAAAGAATATGTTATAATAACAGAATAGGAGTCTTTGGAATACAACTTCATATTTCAGTGTCACTGAGTACAGTTTGAGTTTCACTGCTCATTTCCATAAACTGACATGTATGAATGGTAATGTTTGTATTGATTATGTATTAGGTCGCCTCGGACCTCTCCCTCCTCATCAAAGCCAGCTCTTTCCCTCTCTATAATTATTTTCATCTGGTCGAAGCTGTTAAAGTGCAGGTTTCATCAGCCGCTATCGTCTGTCACCTTTCAGAGGGGGTGGAGGTAGAGGTAGAGGTGTGTGTGTGCGTGTGTGTGTGGAGGTGAGGAGGGCGGGGGGATTTTCACGCTCATGAACATTTCAGCTGCAGCCACTCTAAGTTTGTACATGAAGCCAGCAGGGTTCACTGCAAAGACCTGACCGGTTTCCTGCAGCTCTCCGAGCGTTCTGCTGGAGCTGCTGCCGTCAGAGCGTCCTCACACTCCTGCAGGGCACAGATGATGAAGCTGGTGAAACACTCGAAGCTACAGCTCAATTAATAGAAACAGTCTGCAGGCCATGAAGAAAAGCCACATGGATTTATTTAGGGGGGAAATACACAAAACTATAAGCTGCTGTTACAGCCACTCAGCGATGTGGCACATGTTGGATCAGTCCTGATCAACTGATCAACATATTGATCAGAACTGAATAAGCTGTATGTCATTGTACCTAAATTAATCTGTCTCAAAATCTATGAAAGATTTCTCCAGAGAATGAATGCCTTTCTCTCCCCTGTACAATCAAATTAAACACCAAGCATCAATCAAGTTAATTATACTTTAATGAAGCCGGATGAGGAAAACCACCAGGAGAAAATCATGGATGGAATAAGAATATATTTATTTTTATTCATGCACAATTCTATTTACAGATGATTCAATTAAACAAAGAAACATAAACAGAGCTTTATTTATAAAAAATTTAAATGTTCAACAGGTTATCTAAGTCAATTTAAGGTGTAACTTTTCTCAAAAATTTGTTTCGCTTTCAGAAGCGACAAAAAGGATTTCAGATTAATATTAAGTGCTAATAAGTAAAACTAAATTGACTGGAAAAGGAAATAATAATAATCAATTTTATTTCTAATGCACTTTATATGCCAAATTGAAATCTCAGAGTACATCCACATGCTGATGATAAAAATCTCAGTGCTCAGTTACTTCAGGAGCCAGTAGCTTCCTGGTTAGGAATCATCACAAGGTGATGATCAACCAATGAGAAGCAAGCATGGGAAAAATGAGCCACATTGCTCTAGACAGGCTGAAAATAGATTCTGCTTCTTTTTCCTTAAAGTTTCCAGAATGTAATTGTTGTGTGAATAAAAATACCTGTCAGAGTCATAGATTAAAACGTTAATCAATAGTTCAAGTTAGTTTAATATCATGTGGGGTATATTTAAAATATTCCACATGATATTTTGCATAGACCTACTCAATAAACTAGAATATCATTTATTTATTTTAGGAACTTTATCACTACATGAAACACATTATGTGGATTAACTGCACTCTGATGGATGTTTGAACCTCTTTTTTTTCCTGTTAACTGTGATGATTTTTCAGTTAAAGTTAATAAAAACATGACATTTAAAATTAGAAAATTAAAACAGATCATTAAAAAATGTGTACAGAAATTTAGCCTTAGTTACTTTCTTAAAGGTTGTCAGTTTTCACAAGGTACATGTGAAAGCCTTATTGGAATGCGTTCTTGAATGATCTAGTATGATTAATAATAAAAACACAAATAAAAAAACACTTAAATTTATTTTGGGGTAACCGGGTCCTGACACCATATTTAGTGATTCTACTCACATGATGCTGAGTTCCTGCTGATCCACATTGAGATGAGTAAGTTCAGGTCATTCCTGCTTCTCAGGAAATTTTCCTTTGGATGTTTTCCAATCACATCCCACTGGAAGAACCTGGAACTCACAGGAGGGAAAATAAATCATTTCTTAGAACCATAATGGATGAATAGATGGATGTTTCTAGCTTTTTATTGCTTCTATGCATGTAAGTTTTGAGATGAAAAAAATCTGTTTTTTTTTTGTTGTTTTTTTATTGTGTTTGCTTCTGTTTATTAATCCTCTTCGTAAAGTTTACATGTGAGTTAATCCTAATAAGACCCAGTAGAGCCAGAACCTGATTTTTTACGCCGTTTTCAGATAAGAATCAGCTAAATATTATGCTCTATGTGTGACTTCTGCCAGTTCACGCCAGGTCCTCACAGCTTGGTGGTTTCAGATCCATTTCAAACGGAACCCTCGGTTCTGGGCTGTTCCAGCGCCCCCTGCAGGTTGGGTGTTGCCACGACAGCAAGTTGGATCAGAAAAAGCATAATCTCTGAGATGGCAGAGTGATTCGGACCACCCAAACTGATCAGAAATGTTTTGGAGTTTGCCCTGGCTCTGATCACGCACGCACACGCACTACCAGATTTTTGCATGTTTTTGCTTCTTGTTTATTATCTTTGCAGAGCAGCGCCAAAGCTGCAACTGATGGTGGCGCTGCAGCCCTGATCCAGATCTTCTACCAGAACCAAATGTTGTGGTGGTTGCTGGAGAAGAGCGGAGTGTGTGATGTGTTGTGAGAGCGATCACTGCCAGAGGAGAAACAGCAGAGAGTCTGAATCCTGCAGCTCAGCAGCTTTATGAGCTCTAAATGCCTCTGAGGTTCAGTCTTTCCAATCGCCTAACTGTCCTCAATCTGATGGGTAATTTTCAGCCACAAACACTCTCCCACACATACGTATGCACGCGGGCACACACACACGCACTATGACTGTGAGAAAAAAATACAGAAAGAGTCTTTGAGTTGGCTAAAACATAACCATCTTAGAGTGATTTTATAATAAGTGACAAAATAATTAATTTGATCAACTAACATAAATTTTCCAATAAAACACCATACAAACAGTCCTGGAAGAAGTAATGTAATCAATAGCAACGAACCTATAACTAATAGCAAAGTTTAATTAATTATTATTTTATCAGGTAGTCCCTTGAGATTAAGTCTCTTTTTCGAGGGAGAACTGCCGGAGTTAGACAATTTGAGTCATTATAAGCAACGTAAAGCTCTTATTCTGGTGGTACAGACAGCAAATAGTTCTTTCCCTGAAAACACTGGAAATATTTTCTTTTTCCAATTTTAAATCAGTCGACTGTATTTAGTCCACCCACACCTAAATTTGGTAAGAACAGCGCTGGAAGTCAGGCTTGTAAAGCCTATTTGATCAGCCTACAAACTTTTCATCTACCTATCCATCGTTTTCTTCTAATCCAAAATCATTTTGAGGTAGTCACAGGTCAAAGTAGGAAACTCAGACATCTCAAAGTCTTTGTATCATTAAAGAGAATCATAGGGAGTTCCCAGGACAGAAAGCATGCATCGTCCTTCCAGTGTGTTCTGGGTGTGTCTAGAATGTCCTCTCAGTTGGACATGCCTGAAAAACCTCAGAAGAGAAGCTCATGAGATGCTCGTGTACTTGCTGCTCACGCCCTCCCCTTTCCTCTCTGCTACGCTACGGCTTCTCCTCATCAGCACAGTCTGTCGTGAATGGTAAGTCAAACAACAGTGCATACACGTGCTTGATTGATAGCGCTAAGCCCTTCCTCCTGGCTCTGATTGGTTGTTTTTGACTGAGAGGCGCATTTCTTCAGATACACTGAGAGGAGGTGGAAGAGTGTGATTTTTTTTCCACAGATAGTCTGTGTCATACTGTAATGTCACGACATGGTGACAGGTTTACCAAACATGCAAAAAAGATTTAGAAAAGTCACATATCCCAACTTTAAAATCGCAGAGTGTAGTCGGAAGATGGAGAGAAGCGTTGTTTGACAAGGTGACCAACTTTCTGGACAGTCAGTAGCTACAAACCTCCAAACTTCACATGACATCAGATTAGGTTTATTAATAACAGTGTGCAGGTTTGCACTATTTGAAATAAAAAGCATTAAATGCAGTGATGCTGGTCAGAAGAGCCTTGTAGATGTTGCTGCTCTTTTTTAAAAAGGATTTAATTGACGACATTTGGTTATCATGTTTCTCTGACAAATGTTAGTTACTTTACCACCATGTTTCCTTATTTTCTTGACTTTTGTTGTTGAGTTCAGCTTCTATACATCACATAAATGGAATTTAAATGCTGAAACAAACCCAGCCTTCTGTAACAAAGCCCTGACGTCTGCAGCTTAAATACTTCATTATCTGCTGTGCCGCCCCCTTATGCAGCTGCAATCGTTTAAGCTCTTCGTGTTGTTTGTTCTGCAGCCTCCTCTATTGTCAGATTAGTGACACAGCAGCTCATTAGTTCCTCCTCATTGAGATTTGATCAAACCACTGCATGGGCTTTAAGTCAACCGGCTCGCCTCTGTGTTTCTCCCTGGAGTCTGCCTGTGTTTGCATCTGTAAAGATACGCAACAGAACAGTTTCAGGAGTTAGCGACAGTATACACAAACCCGAAGAGTGATGGAAAACAGCACAGAGAAACAACACAAACCAATAAGAGGGAGATCTGATACTCAGGCCTTACCAACCATTGAGTTTCTAGAATATTGACAGTTTCTGCAACAAAGCAGACCGAATCTCTTTAACAGCACACAGAAACTTTATCCCAGCGTTCCCCCTCCTCTAAGAAGCAGGATGCTCGGATTTCACCCCTGATTTAATAGAAGCAAAACAGGATGGATTTGGGGATATTTCATGTATCAGTCTCTTCTTTCATTGCAGAGGAAATTAAAGTGAATAGAGTTGAAAACATGCATTTCTCCCTTCTCTTTTCATTCTTTCTCAGTCTAAAGCCAGTCAGGATCCATTCTGCCTGTTAGGACCTCATTAATGTGCTGAATTCCTGACTGATTCCTGCTGATGGATGTGTATTCGGCTGCAGGTGTAAACATGATCTGAGGGGTTAAACCAGGTTTCATTTTGACACTAAAAGCATTTTGTGTTGTGTGAACAAAGTTTATACCCAACCAGACGTTATCAGCTCCACAGGTCTCATAAATATGCAAATATGACATATTATACTAGGTCAAGTTTTTTTAAGTAACATTAGATCAAATGCAGAAGTTGTGAAATACCATCCAGGTCAGCCTGCTTCCACTTATCGTCGAGTCTAAATATATGCAGGTGAAATCAAATGGACTGACCTGCTTTTGGAGCAATTAGTTAAGTCCTGATTTCACCATGATATTATCCTGGATTTATCCGAGTTCACTCTTGGTGTAATACAAAACACTTTGTGATGTTTTTTTTTTTTTTTATCTTGAAAGGTGACATACAGCATAATCCTGATTTCATGACAGTTTTATTCTGGTTTCTTCATTGCTGATTCTGGTTTCATCCCACTTTATCCTGTTTTTATTTCAAGTTTATCCTTGTTTCTTCCAGAGTAAATGGCAAGTATTTACATTTACTCAGTTACATTTACTTGGGTAAGTTTTTGGAAATAAATTACTTTTAAGAATTGTATTACTAAATCGTACTTTTCAGTCTTGCTAAAACAACGTAATGTTATTTTGAAATATCGCTACTCATACTTCAGTAAAATCTCAAAGTACTCTACTCACAATGTGTAATTTCACTGAATGAAGAACAAATATTTTTTAACCAAAAATTCACCAGGCGCTTGCCGGCAGATTACACTTCCAGAATTTGTTATTTTGTCTTTAAAACACATTGATTTGTTCTGATATTATTTGGATTTTTTTCCATTTCTTTTGGTTTTGTCCTGTTTTTACCCCTCTTTGTCCTGGTTTAATCCTGATATTATCCTAATCTTATCCTTTTATTGTATTTTTATTTCTGGACACGTCCTGGTTTTATTCAAATTCATTTTCTGTTTTGATCTAGATTTATCTAGTTTTACCCAGGTTTTAGTACAGCCTGATTTTCTTCTCTTTTTTTTTTTCCCCCTGGCTTTTTGATAAAATGATGATGAAATGAAAATCAACTGTGGTTGCCCCTTGAACTGTAAAATATTATGAGTCAATTTCCAAACTATATTAAGGCAAACCCTACGTGGAGACAGAACATTCAAAAGTAAAGTTGAAAACCTTTAAAACACTTTTCTTTCCTGGAGCAAACACCGCTACAAATCCCCCCCAGGGTCAGTGAAAACAATTTTCACAGAAGTAACAAAAATATAAGAGCTCCATCGCAGACTCTCATCTAGGATGTGACTTCTATTTTCTCTGAAAAAAGTACAAAACTACTGGAACAATAAGAGAGGAGACTAGAGATGTTTTGTTGTACTAAACAGCACAATCAAACTGTTAAGCACGGAGGCGGATGATGATGATTTGGGCCTCTGCTACTGCTGCTTCAGGATTTGCCTCCCTTCTGGCCTGATTCTTCATCAGGACAAGCAGCCATTACACAACAGAATGACTGAAACAGAAAAGAATTAAAGTGTTGCAGTGGTACAGTCAAAGTCCAGACCTAAAATTGACCTAAACTTGATCGGAAAGGATGGAGGAAGGCTTTAAAAGAGCTCAACAGAAACAAATGTCTACAAACATTAATAAATTGAAGCAATGCTATGAAGAAAAACATCCTTTAAAATAATTATTGAGAGTTACTGCTGCTAAAGATTGATCCCTGTTTCACTCACATATTTCTTTTACTAATAAAAGAAAACAACAAGATTTTCCTGTTGTTCTCTCAGTTATCAGACGTTTCTCCTTCGCTTTGTTGACCGAGTCTAAGAGAGAAATATTTGTTGTTCCAGTTCAGGCTGAACTTTCTGTTTGCCTCCACCGATGCTGTTTTGCATTATAGCATCTGATTGTGAAGGACATGGGTTGGAGTTTGTGGTTTACGTTTGCTGCACATCTCTCTCGTTTCCTTTCCCTGTCCAAAAAAAAGAAAAAAGAAAATCCGTTGTTGATTCCAAGTTGTGTTTATCGTTGTATCTCCCAGATTTTTCCCATAAATGCACATTAAAACAGTATGACATTAACCAGAACATAACCCAGTGAGCTGCTTCCAGGCTGTGCTTATTGAATTACCCGACCTGCGATAGAAATCTGCAGCAGTTATGTGCCAATAACAACACACTGAGAGAGCTCTAATTGAAGAGACTGCAGTCAGGGTTGAGTAAAGGTTTTAAAGCATTACCAGGCATTGTTTACCGCAGCAGATACGCTCGCTGTAATGAAGTGTTCTGTCGATTTAAGGCATGGAGGGCTTTAAAATGCATCTGAAGGGAGCTGTTAAATGCCCTTATCCTGAAGCAGTTGATAAATATGTGCAAAATGTTGAGTTTTTTTTTTTTTTACTTCCTCCAAACATTTTTCTGTGTGATTAAGACACATTGATTATCTGAACCCGGCTCAGATATTAAATTTTATGCAGAGGCTCCCTCTGAGGCAATGAGAGGAAGGGGGAAATATGGAAGTTGACCCTGGAAACTCCAGGGAGTCATGGGGCCGAGCTCTGACAGTTTTCAGCTGCAGGGGAATGTTAATATGTATTTCCAGGATTACTGAATTATGTATATGACAAGCGTCTGGAGGAATGGTGCAGCTTTATGAGCGCAGCCTGGTCATCTGCATGCTCCAGTTACTCCTAATGATGGTAATTATTACAAGGCTTAACTGTAATACAGGATTGATTCTCAGGCTCCTGGATAACCCCTCATGCTGGCACACTGCTCGTACCCCGGGGCCCCTCCTCAGCTTGCCCCAACAAAGGCCACGTTGAGGCCCAGGAACAGCTCTCAGTGGGGTCCTTGGAGCCGGCTGGCAGCCCGTTTCTGACAAAGGTTAATACTCGGACACATAAAGAGCGGATTAAGAGCTTGGCTCACACGACTAAGGAGAAAATTGAAAGTTTGGAGGGAAATATGTGGCTAATTCCATTCTGTCAACAGTGGATATTAAAGTTTTTAGCTGCTATGTCAAATTATTTGTAAATCACAATGGCGGCACTGTTAAAATCCGCTTTAATTTCCAGGGGCAAGAAATGATCAGGGAGTTTAAGTCTCATCCAGAGTTCGGCTTTTTAAGGGATTTACATGATTTTGTTGAAAGGATCGACTCACCTTCTGCTGCCTGACTGTACGGTTACATTAAAATCTTTCCATGTAGGAAAACATGCAACATATCTGCAGAAATCCACATGAACGGGATCTGAAATCTTCTCCCCCCTGCAGAGGGTAAACTGGGATCTCTGGCACCTGTACTGGATTAATGGGGAGCCTCTGCCAGTAGCTCCACAGAGTTAAGCTGCTGGATTGAGTTTCAGAGAGGGGTGGGACCCACGCAGACCAGGTGCTGGCCGGGGAAAAACCTCCCAGGTTTCAACAATCTGGTTCTGTTTGTGTGCGGCTGAGCTCTCCTTCCCGTGCTGCTGCTGCTTCTGCTGCTGGGGGTCCGTCATGACACCGGAGGCTCACACAGCACAATATGGAGGAAGACCTGGCTGCTTAAGACCAGGACCAAGCTTTGTCACATTCACCTGCTTCCCAGATCATACATCACTCAGCAAAACAAAAAGTTGCAGTGGAGTTTAGTTTGAACATCATACTAACTGTTGCCATAATGCACATGTCAAAAGATGTCAAAAAAGGATGAACGTTTCACTTCATTTTTGGAATAACACATATAATAGTTTAAGTTTTCTCTTGCATTCAACCAGACATGTCATTGTCATTTCCCATTCGTTACTGGGTTTGAAAATGTAGACTGTTGTATATTTTCTGCTGAGGCTGAACTGATGACCAAGAACAAATTAGAGATGTTTGACGTTTCTCCAAAATGTGACTTTATGGCCTGAATCAAAGCAGAAATTACCGCAAAATTGTATTCACCCAGTGAAACAAAAATGTTTAATGATACAATATTGTATAAAACAGAGTACAAAATAAAAACATAAACTTAAAAAAATTGGTCAGATTTTTTAAACATAAAATCTGACCAATGCAATGACATAATTTGATACAAAATAATATTCCATACAACACAATATTATAACATTAAATGATGCTTCAAAAATTGTATTGCACAAGAGATACAGCATAAAATAATTATAGATAAATACATATTTAAACATTTATTTAAATAAATGAATGTGGTGATAACATACAAATGTATAACTAAGACAAGTGAAGGTGCAGCATGTGACAAAATCATACAATCAACTTTATTTCATTAGAAACTATTTCTTACAATACATTCCAACATGATACAATAATACAATATGATGCAAGACATTATGCAATAATAAATGATACAATGTAATTCAATACCCTATAACACAATACAGTCGACAATAATGTGATATAGAAAGACATAAAATATGATATATCAGTTCTGCTTTTAATTGACCACAATACTTTCTTAGAAAAACTTTAACACGTCGTAGGAATCAAAACAGCACAGAGCTTGTTTAAATCTCATTCATCAGACAGTTTAAACTTCGTTCATGTGAACAATAAATCTTCACAGTGCAGGGTTACCAGTGGAGTACCACAGGGCTCTGTGGTTGAACCAGTTCTTTTCACCGTTCACATGGATCCAATTAATAAAATCATCATCTTGGCATAAGTAAATTAGTTTTATTTCTGTGTTCATTTGCTGTAAGTTGCCACTAATTAAATTTTAATTCTCTTCCTTCCTATTTTCCACTTTCTCTGAATTATCATTTTTTTCCACATTGTTTTCGCTCCGGGTTTGTCTATAAGACATTCAAGTTTGAAACATTGACAAAGACTTCTTGCAAAACATGAGATTTCATCAGTTTAGATCTGGTTTCTGTTCCTGAAAAATATCCACATGCAGTAACTTCTGACCATTAACAAACACTCAGATAG
Organism: Girardinus metallicus; assembly: GCA_903067095.1. Lineage (NCBI taxonomy): Eukaryota > Metazoa > Chordata > Actinopteri > Cyprinodontiformes > Poeciliidae > Girardinus > Girardinus metallicus. The sequence continues at coordinate 44,604 of CAEGAE010002113.1, forward strand.
TTTGTCTCGCTGCAGTGATGATTTTAACTTTGTTTAACTCTGCTGTTTAGTTCTGTTCTAAATATTCTGAGAAGTTACACATTTCCACACTGAAACTTTGAGCTTGATCCCACCAGAATGTGGATCTGCTCTGTGAGTTATTAGCAGTGATGGGGCCTTGTGTTAAATCATTCTGAGCGAGGGCTCCACACACAGCTGTGACATGTGTGTGCACATGTTAAAGATGTGTTAAAGTGGCGTGTTGCGCAGAGGCAGAGCTGAGGTCTAAATTCTACACTGCTGCCTTGTTTTGATAGAATAATTCCAGGTTTCATTATGTTGCTGCCAGCCTGCAGAGCTCATTTGAATTTCTTATAAATCCAAAGTGTGTTAAGTAGCACCTCTGTGAAAAGAGGGGGAGGTGGAGAGCCCGTTTCAGACCTTCTAATGTGAAAATGTGTTTTTGATTCCTGACTTGACATGCAGTCAGAGGGCTGTGAGTGTGTGTGTGTTTCCCTGATCCTGCCTGTAATCAGTAATTACCAGGATTGCCTGATGGATTCTAGTTATAATGAATGATTGATGAGCGCTGAAAGAGCGCGCCCGGGCCATTTCTGTCCTCTGACAGCCTGATGTTAGCTCTGAATTGAAACCATTTAAGTAGAAAATGACTGGACGCTCAATAGCAGGTACCGCGCTGCCATTTGAAAAGTGGACGTCTGCATTCAGCCTCCTTTGAATAGCCTGAGTGAAACCTGAGCTGCTGCTGAGGCCCAGAGAAGAAAAACACACTTTAATGTCTAAAGAGCATTTTGATTTGTTTGGACTGTTTTCATGTGTGCAGCCCTCAGCCAGGTTTTAACTCTGCAATCCCCTGTCATTGATGTGGACACTTTTTACACTCCACCTCCTGTTTTTGGATGTTTACGCTGCATTCTTTTTTTGCAGCCAGGATTAGCCCTGAAATAACTGAAACAGGTTTTAAATCAGTTCAAAAAACCCACAAATATCTATATCTTTAACATGAGGGAAAAAATGTTCAAAAGGGATTTATTTCTAGATTAGATCTTCACATCAAAGCTCCTCCGTGTGGCGTTTGCATGCTTTGCTTTTGGTATTTTGCTTTAGTGAATGTTGGTGTAGTTCTGTTTTTTCTCTGCTAATGTGATTGACAGGAGACCACTAAAATGTTTAGACCAATCATTACAAGCAAAAATATCATTTTAATTGGTGCTTTTGATGATTGATGATTGGTGCAATGATTATTAAATACAACAAATGGGCACTCAATTTCAAACGTATTTGTAATATTGCTTAGTCTACATGCCAGAATTACACCTAAGACCCCAAATATATGCATACATTCTCACAAGTTTGGTAAAATGCACCTCAGCTAAACATTTGCCCATTAAATTTGGTAGAATTTGTTAACACTGGTTTGTTTTCTGGCACAGATGTGGCGTTGTTTGAATGATGCCAATAGGAATTGAGGTTGGACTTTCTAGAAACTTTTTTTCTGCAAAAAAAAAAAAGGTTTGAGACAGAGAGACAGTTTGAACTAAACTAAACTGTCTCTCTCAGGTGAAATAAAAGTTCAAAAGAGCCACAGCGACGCCCAAGAATCAAACTGGCTTTATTCCCTCCAGTAAAGCCAAGTTAAAAACAACGTACTAATCAGTTGCAGATCAAGAAAAAGTTTTCACTTTGAAATCAAAGCATTAAAAAGCTGATTGAAATTAGCTGCTGTCCGTTCGAACAGGTCGGATATCATTTGATTTGATATCAAACATGACAGAAGTGGAGTTGTTTGGCCACAGTGACCAGAAGAATGTTTGGTGGACTCAAAGTGACCTGTGGAGCATGGTAGTGGCAGCATTATGATGAGAAGCTGTTTTAAGAAGAGTACTGACTCTAAATTCTTCAAACAGATGTCAGCATACAAAGTATAATAAAGACATTTATGCGTAAATAATCTCATTACCTTAGAACTTGATAGAGTAGCCTCTTGCTGCTTTGTGACATAGATAAGTAAACGTATTAATCACTTAAGGTGATGCCACTTCAACGTAGGATTTGACACAAATATAAAAATACAAAAACCCTATATAACATCATGACATCATCTTGTGAGCTTACGGGAACTGACTTAAGGCAAGAAATCTCAAGTCATGAACAAAACGAAAATGACAATAAACCTTTTCTGTTTACACAACAAAATGAGTTCCTCAGGATTCCATTTATTCCTAATTATGTACAGGCTTTTGGTATCCAAAGAAAGTAATCAACTCTATTGTGATATATTTTGATAATATTCTTCTTTAGAGCTGCTCAATGTATCTGTGTGAACATGAATTTGAGCAGCAGAGCTATGATTGTGATTCAGCTCTAATACCTGATGGAAACTTTTTTAATTTTTTACTATTGTCTAAATACTTTAAATTATTTCCAAGAATTTTAGATATGCAAGGAGGATTCAGCACTGGCCTATTCACTTTTGTCTCTTGATCTTATGATGTCTCAGAGTGTGAACATGGAGCGGTACGTCCAACTAACCCTGTCAAATATGATCATTTCATGCAATATTCTCATGTAAATACAATTTATTATCTCATTGGAAGAAAACAGAATTACACAGTGATAAGACATGGAGGAAAAAATTTTTAAAATCTATGATTCTATTGCAAATTTCCTCAAAATTACAAAACAGAACACCAGAGGGTAAACTGGTTGTTTAGTTGATAGTGTCACAACTTAAGTAATCTGATTGCTCAAAATAATAAAAAAAAACAATTCTTTCGTTATTTTTGAGAATTTGTTGCTTCACGATGAAACGTTGGAAAGAATGAAATTAATTTTATTAATAATAGGGACAATTTTATTTGTAAAGAATTGGATTACATCAACAATACTAAAAAGGAACGCAACAGAGCCTTAACTTTATGTTCCTCTTTCTATTTTCTCTGATGACTATATTATTGGTTTCTCCCCTTTAAATTTTTATTTGCCTCTCTGGAATTAAAAAAAAACATTTAGAAATAAGCTTTTCAAATTGATTAAGGTAAGGAGATATAAGATTCCATGTTCAATTTCTGTTAAAAGCCTTCTTGAGCAAAACCTAAAAGGTATTCTAAACTATAACATTGAATGAAAGTGATTATTTAAAGCAATATTTACATTTATTAGTTTGTATAAGCTCTGAGTTTACATGTCTTTGGAATTTTTATAGTGAAGATAATAAATAAAGAAAAGCTTTTTTTTTTTTAAATCAGCTGCAGAAAAGGATCATTTTCTGAACTTTGTTCAAGCTGTTGTTTCAAGAACATGATTGAAAAGAAACCAGATTCTGGTATTTGTAGTCGTTGATGTGCGGAGCAGATATTAAATCTGCGGTGAAGTTAGCAGCCTCTTTGCGGTTTGGTTTTAGCGGCAGCAGCAGCAAAAGGTATTTTTATGGTGGGGAACAGATCAGAGCCTGAACACAGACCGATAGATTTAACAAAAAGAAAAAAAAAAAGAAGCCCAGAGACGGTGTGTGTGTGGGTGTGTATTAGAGATGGTAGATGGGATTAAAACAGATGTATTAGTCCGCTTTGTGTGTCTCGTTTCAAATACACACGTCTAGCAATAGGAGCACGTATGTGGAGAAATCAATCAATCAATCAATCTATCTATCTATCTATCTATCTATCTATCTATCTATCTATCTATCTATCTATCTATCTATCTATCTATCTATCTA
>CAEGAE010002118.1:0-12769 GCA_903067095.1 Girardinus metallicus
ATATATATATTCATCATTTGAGGGCAGAGCCAAGAATGAAATATTAAAATGCACTATGAACAACAGGGGAAAAAAAGATAGGACTAATTTGAAATAAAACAGACGCTGCAAGTTTTTGAAGCCTGTGCTCTTCAGTTCTTGATACAATTAAACTAATAAGACTGTCCATCTGAGTGGGTTTATATTTGTTGGGACTTTTATTTGATAAGACAGCATAGTATGAGACATATAATTGTGGAACGAATCAAACTCCTCTGCCTTCTCCTACTGCTAATTAGAAAACAGCCAATCAGAGCCAGGAGGAGGGTCTTAGCGCTGTCAATCATGCCAGTGTGTGCTACTTCGATGTCGGTGGGTAAACTGTTTTCCTGTAACAGTGAGCTTTTTTCTCTGCCATTAGTGCAGTCTGCAGCATGTTGGCAGGCAAGGAGCGCTAAGACCCTCCCCCTGGCTCTGATTGGCTGTTTTTGGTCAGGAGCGGTGCACTTCCTCAGACAGCAGTAGCAGCAGAGAGAAGGTGGAGGAGCTCAGTTTTATCACAGATTATCTGTCTCATATTATGCTGTCACTAGATGGTGAAAGTATTAACAAACATGTAAAAGTTACATACGTCAGCTTTAAAGTACATTTATATGGGATGGCCTTTACCCCCCGCCCCCCCATTGGTGGCGCCACTGTGGGCCCCATGCAACCTTGCTCCGCCTCTGCTGTATTCCAATACAAGGAGTTTTATTTGAAAAGAAAATCTGAATTATGCACTTAATCTTGAGATGATTTCTGTGTTTTCAACTTCGGGACTGGCCCACGCAAAACAAACAAAAAAAAAAAACACCTAAAGAAAGTTCCGTGGAGCTCCACCCACACCACGTCAGAGCCGACCTTCCACAGGTGTCACAACCTGGTTATTTCCACTCTATCAGCTGAGGGAGAACAGGGTGATTCCCCAACGACGCGCTTGTCCGAGTCAGCCTCTTATTAGATCCAGCGTGTCCGCGGGAAAGTTCCCTGAAGTTCACCAGGTAGAGAGAGAGCGAGAGGCGGGGGGAAAGCGGAGGAGTGAGCGAGGAGGAGCTCCGGGACTTCCACCGCCGATCTGCGGGCTCTGTGCGGACTCTGTGCGGACTCTGTGGTCTGGGATGGCGGCCGTGAAGGCTCTGCAGCAGTGGTGCCGGATCCAGTGTGAGGGCTACCGGGATGTGTCCATCACCAACATGACCACGTCCTTCAGGGACGGCTTGGCTTTCTGCGCCCTCATCCACAAACACAGACCCGACCTCATGTAAGTATAGCGGCTGTGAAAGCAGGAACCTCGGCGAGGTCTTGCCGTGCGTGTCCGGAGCTTTAAAAGGGAGGATCTGTTTGTCTTTATTTTTACTGCTCAGACTTTATCAGCGGTTTTATTTTCATTCAGGTTTATGACGGATTTAGTAAGAAGGCATTTAGGAGAGAACAAACCTCATCCGCGTGGGTCTGTGGAGGAGAAGTTTGGAGGAAAAGTTGAGCCGTGGACTCAGTGGAGCTCAGGGTTCAACGGGACCGACTAAACTTCACCATCAGTACAACTTCGTTTTAGATATTACAAATGTTAATAGATAAAAATGCACATCAGTAGAATATAGTTGAAAAGCTAATTTCAGTAACTGAAATATGCCAAATTTAAATTCTTTACAGTGATATCAGTCTATTTTTAGTCATTTTGATGAGTTGGATTATTTCTAATTGTAATTGTCAATCAATTTGAATACTGGATGAAACCAAAACCAGACCACTGATGGTTAGTTGATGAGAAGCAGTGGTCAGAGTGCTGCATCTAAGTATATTTTTGGAAAGTTGAGTGGAAGGAAGAAAGTGTAGTGAAGTAAAACTCAGAGTTCAGGGAGATCAAAATGAAAACTGCAGTTGTGGCCACTACTTAAAGAGTCATTTGTGCAAAACGAGGACCAGTCAAGTATTGAGTTCATATACTGTACAGTACATAGTAATACTTTTCAGTTACTGACAAATCTGTAGTAAAATAATGTTATTTTTTGTTGGTCTTCCTTGTCATGATAACATAGATCTTTAGATACACAAGAACTGTTGACACTGTTCAGGACAGAAATGAAGATTTGAGGATAAACTTGGTGTTAAACTTTGACAGTAAAATGATCAGATTATATGTTTGTTTTTTAAAACCTGTGTGTGAGAATAAGTCATTTCTTTCCATTTTACTCCACTTTACAGTTCTGTTGTGTGTTCTTATCAGTGCTTAATCTGTAAAAGTTGCTCTTTAGACAAAGTAAAAGCTCCTGTGAAATGTGCAAGAAGGGGTTGAAAAATGCAGGATCAGTACTAAACAGTTCCAGAAAGCAGGGAGAAGATTTATTTATAAATCTGCCTCATTGGAAGCAAAATGTAACTTCTGCAGCGTCTCTCTCGCATTCTTTCCTTGTGTTTATCTTTGGAGAAGAAGAGAAAAAAAAAAACCCAACTCTTGATTCTTGAAGACATCTTTCAAAACAAGCAGCTTTCAATAGGGCAGAAATATGTAAATACTGTTCTCGGTACTGCCAGAGTATCTCCAGGACATGAGTAAACTCCACACGAGCTCGTTCTCAGATTTATTATTTAGCTATTACAAAGCCTTTACTTATCACATATCGAACCTTGGCCGGCTTCCACCTTCGTTTTTTCTTCCTTGACGTGTTTCTTTAACGGCAGCGTCGTATCATCAAACGGAGATAAAAACTGCTCTCGGTGTGTTCTCCATCCCAGCCTCCACCGGCCGCCAGACCACAGAATTGCAGCACGTTTTAATTTTAGTCGTGTTTCTGGAGCTCTAGACGGTGGTTAAATGCGCTGCTGGAGTTGCTCAACAACGGGCCGTGTGATTCCTGCAGACTGAGCTTTGTGTTGGTTTCAGTTTTGGATGCATGGGATCAGTGACAGAGCAGCCGTACATCTAGTCTGACTCGCTCGTACTGTCGTGTCATGGCGAAATGAGGAAACTATGCATGACTAAACAACACATGTCACTGCTCCAAAACTAACAAAGGTAGCTGGGAAAGTTTGATCTCATGTTTCTATCTTCTTCTTTTTTTAATTTCTCTGTTGCAGTAATTTTGAATCCCTGAAGAAGGAAGATGTCTACGACAACAACAAGCTGGTAAGACATGTTGTCTTTGACGTGAATGTTAGAAGGTTTTTTTAGCTCTGGCCAACAAGCACGTATCATAAATATTCTGTCTTGTACTTTGTATTTCATTCCATTTGGGTGAGTCCCAGCAAGTGCTGTTGCAGCACAATAATGGTTTTGTTTTGGAAATCCAAGCTTAGAACAATTGTGGGAAGAAATGATCTACTGCTTGTCATAAAGGATGGCCCGATGTTTTGTACACAAAGGGAGATAATAAAGGAAGCGCTTTAGCTCTTAGACGGTTTCAACAGCTCTTATCCAGGCTGCCTGTTTGATACTTTTCCTGTCATTTCACTCACTTAGGAACCTACTTAGCGAAAGCCACTGTAAGAAAATTTCCAGAAGAATTGTTTGGCTTTATAAATAGGGAGTCTGGCCCAGCATTTTGGATAACGCTAACATGTGGACGAGGTGGACGTGTGGCTCAGATTCGCTTGTTCAGAGATATCTTAACTCTTTGTTTTGGATCAACAGCAAAAGTCTCTTGGTCTTTTTTTAGTCACTTAACGTTGTGTTTTGCTTTCCTTTGTGGACCTATTGAAACATTGTTGCCTTATTTAACTTCTCCAGTCGATTTAATTTTAGCTAAATCACTGCTAACCCTGGTGTACTGTCGCGTCGCAGCATTACGTAAACTTGACTTTTTTGAGCTTCATGTCATGACGTTATCAGAGAGGACGTTCAAACCTACCGTGCACGACTTTGGACTGCGGAGGTTGAAGTACGTGGAGAATATTCTAACTTCCTACATAAAAGCCTAAGCTGAGATTTGAACCTGGCAAATTCTTGTGCAGAATCTCCCCCTGGATGTTTTCAGTAACAGATCCCCGTAGCACAGGGTTTTACGAAGGGATTGGACCTGCCACTGCCAATGAACTTGAGGTGGCGCCATTACCTTGTTCTGTTTGCTCACCAGCATCTTCTCTAGCTTTTCTGTTTCTTCACCAAAGCTTATCTGCCGTTAGCTCAGGCTAAGCACAGCTAGCAAAGAGCGATACTTCCAAGCTAACATAGGCAGCCTATTAATTGGCATAACTTTTTTTTTTTTTTTGATTTCAGCTGCTTCTTTCTCCTCTTCCTTCTTTGTCTTGGCAACTCTGTCCATTTTCTGCCAACACGAGTGAAAATTGTGGATAAAACGGGAAAGGCCTCGCCACCTGTGTGGCAGTATTTCAGATATTTATAACAAAAAAAAAAACACATTTATAATTACTGTATAATTACTGGTGTAGACAGAAATGGAACGCTTATTGTGATACTTTTTTCAGCCATACAGTCCAGTGCAAATCTGGACGATATCTGGATGACAAATGGATGATAAAACACAGATGTGTGTTTTGTTGAGTCACTCTGCCCACATTAAAATGTACAGTTTTGTCAGTCCGATTCCAGTTGCATTTATATGAGTGAGGGAAAAAAACGGGAAACGAAGAAAGACATGTATTATGGGAAACGTCTGCTGTACTCCGAGTGAAACAGATTCCTTGCAAGGTTTTTCCAGAAACTCAGCAACCAGTCTGGTGAACGACTGACTCCATTGAGCATTTTTTAGAAAGTGGCAGGGCAAGTCGACGACAAAGTGAGTTTTGAAAGGCTCTGCTAATGATCTGATTTCTGATTAAGTCGTGTATCTGGTGGTCACTGGCAGGCCTCAGCTTGTTTCGTTTCCATTGAACTGGTGAGTGAGAGTCAACGCTCGAGTTGCCAGATTTCTCCTCGCCGCCTTTCGTTCTGCATGAGCTGTGAAAAAACAGGCTCCGAGATGTTTTCAATACCAGGCGTGCAGGAACAAATTTCTTTCTGAAGATGAGAAAGCATGATCACTTTTCTACTGATTTCTAAACTTATAATAATATTCTATATTTTTTTGCCGCACCAAGGCCTCAAAAAGCCAAAAACTCTTACACAAAATCAGACAGCCTCCTCTTTATGACTTTTTCAGTTGTCTGGTTTTGCTTAGCTAGAAAAATGATGTTTTATTGATTAAACATCTTTTATTTATTTATTTATTTTTTCCAGGCCTTTAAAGTTGCAGAAGAACAACTGGGGATTCCAGCTCTGCTGGACGCGGAAGACATGGTGGCTCTCAGGGTTCCTGACCGCCTCAGTATCTTGACTTATGTCTCTCAGTACTACAACTACTTCCATGGACGCTCCCCTAGTGAGTTCTAACCCTGCTTCATTACGTCAATCTACATTATTGTCCGTCTTTTCTCATGTAATTTGTTTACGTCTGCGTTCAGTTGGCGGCATGGCGGGTATAAAGCGCCCGGCAGAGGGCACCAACGACGAACCTTCAGGGAAGAAGAACCAGCCGGTGACTGCCAAGGTGTTTCCGGGATCTAAACCCAGCAGGGAAAACAGTCCTCCCCGCTCTGCCAACGTTACGAAGCAGCCTCCTTCGCCTAAGCAGATCAGAAATTCAACGCAGGTAAAGACACTTTCCGGCTGCGTTTGGAACTCGCAGTCTGGATGATTTCTTTTCGCTTTTTTTGAGAAGTATTCACTCACAAAATGCGAAATTGTAAGTGAAATCTATCGTAACAATGACATAAATGACTCCAGATGAAAGATTCTTCATGTTGCCGTTGTCATCAGAAGGCCTGTCACAATAACCAATTTTGCCGAACGATAATTTGTCCCAGTCGTTATCGCGACGAATGATAATATTGCTGACTATTTTCATGTAATATAGTGGTAATAATGGCATAATAAGAATGCATTTTCAGAGATCAATGAACTCTAGATTCTAATGAACATTTAACACTGAAACTGGAAGACATTTGAAATAACCAAAACAAACAAAACAACAACTAAAAAGTAAGGTACGACGCCACTGTAAACAAATTTGACTTAAAAAAATTGCTAGATCTGCTTCTTTTTTAAGATGAGAGATTCCATTTTAATTCCTTTTGTCTGGGCCAGTAAACATCCTCGAATCTCAAAGTCTGACCTACAGAAACCTACTGCTGAGGGTCGTCTAGGCCTTCCTGTTTTTCATTATTATTACTGGGCTTGTAATACCAGAACCTGGGTTTTTTGGAGTCATGTCTATCTGAGGGGGGGATGAGGTTGACTCACTATTGCCCAATTGGCCGCTGAGTGAAAACCTTGTGTCCTTAGCACTTACTACTTCCTCTCTTGCTGCTGTACTGTTTTCCAATTTTTCTTTGCCTCTTCAGTTGCTGAAGGATCATTTTATGCTAAAAAAATTCATTCAGGATTTTGAAGCAGATAAAGTCGGTCCTGAATCATGTCTGTTTTTCCATCTATGCTCCTATTTTTCAGAACACAGTATTTAAGCCAGGCAATGTAGATGTAGTTTTTAAGCACTGGTTAAATAAGGGCATAGCTGTTGTTAAGGATTTATACATCGATAATCACTTTGCTTCCTTCACGCAACTCCAATCAAAATTTGATCTTCCTTTTAGCCACTTTTTCAGGCACTTGCAAGTTCATAATTTTCCCCACTTTGAAACCATACCGGTGCAGGATAGTTTCTATGAGCTTATAAAAAAGCCCCCTACCTCTATAAAGCTCATCTCTCGGTTTGTTAATCTTTTCAGTTCATCCCCATCTACTAATCATATAAAAGAGGCCTGGGCCTCTGATACGCTAGGTGAGATTTCAGATGAGCTGTGGGATCTGAGTCTGTCGTGAATCGAAACCTTTTCCATTAATTCTAGATTGCAACTTATTCAATTCAAAGTTAACCATCGGCTGCACTTTTCTAAATCCAAACTCAATAAGCTATTTCCCTGTGTCTCACCAACATGCGACAAATGTAAATCAGATGATGGGACTTTGGGTCATCTGTTTTGCTCCTGCCCTAAACTTCTGGACTTCTGGTGCAGGATACTTAAGCTCCTATCTCCAGATAAACATTTGATAATTTTGGGTTGCTCTAAATTATCTAATGTTTGGTTTAGTGGCTTCAAAACGGGTTATTCTGTCGTACTCATCTGGACCTGGATTTTTTTATTTTTTCTTCTTTATTATTATTGTTATTACTGTCATTATAATGTATTGCTTTCGTCTTTTATTGATATCCCGTGTTTTATGGTGAACTGTTTGATACAGTGTCTCCAGAATTGCCTGTTGTTCCCTTTGACTCTGTCTCGTGCTTGATTACGCTCCACAGACTGATGTGCACATATTTTATCCTCTTTTATCAGTTCCCCAGTAAGCTGACACTGTTTTGACTGCTTTGTCTTGTTGATTTTTGTTTTTGTTGTATTTGTTTACTTTTTCTTGTTTTTTTTCCTTTTATCTTGGCTGTTTAACTCTGAAAAATCATAAGTAAATTTATAAAAAATAAAAAAAGAATGTCTAGATGTTCAAAGACTGAAGACTTTGAACATCTAGTTTTTGGTAGAAAGAGAGAAAAGAGAGAAATGATAAATCGTGCAGATGGAAATGATTAAGCTTGTTTTATCATGCAGTTTATTGATTTATTACCTTATTGCGACCAGAAATAATGAATTTCCACAAAAAAAAAGTAGACGTCCTCATTGCTGTCTTGAAATAAGTTCCTCATTAACTGACGTCTTCTTTGTGTTTCAGGAGCATCATGTTGAGAAATCTCAAGCAGGAACTTTAAGCAACAAATGTGTGTCTTGTAACAAACACGTTCACCTGGTGCAGCGACACCTAGTGGAGGGAAAGCTCTATCACAGGAACTGCGCAAGGTAAGGACTCCAATGGGAGAATGGATTCCTGAAATTCATTTGAATCGCAATAAATAATATAAAACTTGATGAAATGAAAGAAATCATTTGGACCTGTGAAAATGAGGCTGAGTTGCTGTCCGTTTTAAGTGTAGATTAGGAAAATTCTTCAAAATAGTTAATTATCTGCAGTGCCAGCTGTATTTATATTTGGTTTGACTCAGAAGACACGTTGAAATCGAAGTTCCTTGTTTCAGTTGGAAAACCACTGGGATTTTCTCGTATTTGTTTTTAGCACCGAACGATGCAACAAACTTGTTTTAATTCAACCTTACTGTCTTTATTGAATTTAAGTCGAGTCTTTGACAAGCCCAATTGAAATTGTGCCATTGAGAGGTGAAGCAGTCTGGATCGTTGTCCAGACTGCAAACCTCAAGTATGTTTGAACTACTCTTTTTTGAAATGCTGTGTTAGTTTGACTTCAGAAGTAACTGGACTTAGCGATTGGGGAAAATTTTATCCAGTCGTTTAAAACTCCAACAGAGTCCATGCCTGCAGGAAGTAATTGTTTCTCAATAGCCGGAGGTCCAGGCCCTCTGCACCTCTCTGTATGGAGCAAAACGCAGAGGGTTGTTGTTTTTTTTTTTGTTTTTTTACCACGCTAATTTACATTTTCTGATGTTAAAATTAGTTTGATGCTCTGAAACATTTATTTGTGACCACAAAAGTAAAAACAGAAGAATTCTGTAGGACCGGTTCACAAAAATATCATCTATTAAATCCAAGTTTTCTTTCCTGCATTTCAGGTCTCTTTCGACGAACATGAGCTCCCCGTTTCGCGATCTTCCCACAAACACCCACATTTCCAAATTCAGTCCCCAAGCCGAACCCCGTAAACCCGCCACAGTGGCTCCGGCTAAACCGTCCAGACTAGAGACGACGTGGGTGACGGAGAAGCCCGGCTCTCCTCCGAACAGCTCCAGTTCGTTTTCTGCTCCACCCGTCTCAGCTCCTGCTTCTGTTGTTAAAGAATCCCCGAAGGCTCCCGTGTCCAAACCGCCTACCTTTACAACGGGCGTCAGCACCAACCCCACGGCCGCTCCCCGGACCTCCGTCACCGCGGCCAAAACGTTGGAGTCAAAAATTAAGTTTTTACAATCGGATGACAACGCCAACCACCAGGAGAAAAAGACGTCAGTCTTTAGTACAACTGTGAATAAAGGCCAGACCTCGAACAGTAAAGGACAGGACGTGTTGCCGGGTCAGACTGTAACCGTGGTTGTCAATGTTAAAGATGTGGATAAAGGGGGCGCAGCTAAAGCAACTGCTGCGGGTAGCAAGGCGAGTACAAATGCTAAAGAGTACGACGACAAGACGAGAGCATCAGCAGCAGCGTTCATCTCCAAGAAGCTTCCTGAGGAGAACAACAACAACAACAGCAAGCCATCGTGGACAAACGTAGCGCTCCGAAAATCTGACAAGTAAGCTTGATCAGAACGGAAGAATTACCCTTAATGCTACAGTATGTAACTTTGACTAAGACATGTTTTTTACATATTTGTTAAAACTAGCTATGTTTGCGTTAGCAATAAAATTGTGCAAATTGAAATTAGGAAAATAAATCCTCTCAACGGATACAAGCCAATTTTGAGAAAAAAAAAAAAACCTCACGATTTTCCATAAAATTTTTTTGCACTACAATGAGATGAGCTTTCAGTCGTATCGAAACACATTGTTGCTATTACAAGTCACATGATCGACAGCCAGATGTTACTACTGATGAAAACCACAAAGAAGACAGGAAGTAGAAACTGGATGATGGTTTGTTTTTACTCTCACAGCATCACGCAGTTCATAAAAAGTTGTGTGTCATTCCAACCTGTTGAAGCCATAACTCTTCTGTAAAATGGCCGTCTACAATCTCCCGAAACGTCGCAGACGTAGGCGCTCCCAAGCTTAAGGGGCTTGTTGCTCCAACGATTGAATAAGACGCCGACGTCTCCTCTGATTAACTGAATTATGAATATATCTTATGTAACTGTCTACATCCGTCGGTGACATAATTTAGTGTGAATAAGCCTATTCATGTTTGATTTTAATTTTATTTCTTATTTTAATGGAAACACCTCAATTTCGACATTGTGTCTTTTTTTAATTTATTTTTTAGTTTTTGACATTAGCAGAAAATAGACAAAGGTTTGTGGTGTATTTCTTAACATGGCAGAGGAGCTCCATTTCTTTTTTTTCACAGATTATCTGTTTTATACTTTACTGTCACAGTTTAGTGACAGTTTTATCAAATATGTAACAAACATATAAAAGTTGCATACTGCTGCTAAAACTCTTGTTCACATCTAACGTCTTGTGATAAAGAGTGACTTTGAGTGAGTTTAATTTGTTGTGTTCAGACCTCTGGAGGAGACCCCAAAGAAGACTGAAACGGGGGGCGTCCGGGGGAAGGTGAAGCTGAAAGCAGACCCGTCTCTCCTGGCGGATCTGCAGACTCCAGAGCCTGAAAAGTCTGCTACCAGTGTGGCCGGTCGGAGCGGAGGAGCAGACAGGACTCCATACAGGGGAGGCCTGAAGCCTCCCCAAACCTCCCTCAGCACATCAGGTTAAACACACTCTTTCAAGGAGTTATTATCTCATCTGACATGGCAGCCTAAAGGTTATTTTCAGGTGTGGAACGTATCTAATTCATTTAAAGTCACAATGTAAATAACAAAATCTTTGAGAGGGAAATCTTTTGTGACGGAAATAAAACGGGAGTGAAATGACACTTGGACTCAGCCGTGTCTCTAGTTGAAGAGTTTTCTGCAGCTTTAATTTCTACGACGGAGTATTTAGGGCCAGGATAAGAAAATAAAAATAAATGAAATTAAGTCAGAATTTATGAGAATAAAGTCATAGTATTATGGTATTGTTGCTGCACTTGAAATAAGACGACACAAATTTACAAGTACGTTTTCAGCATGACACAGGAGCTTGTTTGTAGTAAATAATTGTTGTTATTGATGAAAAAGTCCTTGTTCCACTGGCGGATTATTTCACTTAGGAGAAGACATTTTTCCAGTGTTTTAAGTGAAATAATCTTTCAGTAGGACTAGTACTTTTTCATCAATATTAAGCAATTATTGACTTAATACAAAAGTCTCCTATATCTTGCTGAAAAGTTACTTGTAAGTTAGTTTTGTCTTCTTTCAAAATTAACTTACAAGTTAGTTTTAAAACTAACTTACATTTTTCAAAGTTTTGGCCAAGAATACTTGATCTGATTTTGTGTTCCTGCAGTGTAGACACAGTGAAGGAAGCTGCTCGTTTCAAGTTTTTTAACTAGTCAAGAAAAAAAAATAAAATAAAAAGAGAAAAACTTAACCGGCTGAAGCGTCTGCAATTAGTTGCCTATGGGGCCATCTGCAGTTTAAATTTGGATAAGGCACCATGTTGCACCCCCTACTTCTCAGCCACTAACCAGTGTATACCCATGTCATTGAAACCAAAATCAATTAATTTAGAAGAGAATAAATATAATGCATAAGTAAATCCATTGCACTGACCTAAGGCAAGATAAGAATCCAAATAATAACCAATAAAAGTAATAAACTTGTCAGGGGAACGTTGGTTGGTCATGTGTGAAATCATCCACTTAGTATTTTTGTCCCCTCTGGGCTACATGATTTTAAGCCCATGAAGTGGCTGCATCATTAACCTGGCTGTGAGTAAAACGAAGCTTCAGACGCTTAATTGGTCCATTTAAAAACAATAAATAAATTAAAAAATTAGTTGAGTTCTGGATTATTCCAGAAGGTTTAACGTCCTTTATCAGGATCTCAGAGTAGTTTTAAATGCCAGTTTTTGGACGGCTGTTCTGTCAGAACAGACGGCTGCGTCGACGTTTCAGATGTCTGGAGTTTTATTTTGAAGAACCATTATCCCTCCGGTAACTAAATCAGCCTTATACCGCCACACAGTGTTTGATAGTTGCAACACTGTTCTTAGTTCTGGAATTATTTTGACTCCAAATTTACCTCTTTTGATTGCAGGCACCAAGTTTAATTATTTGTTTCCTTATTACAACCCAGAATGCATTTGGTTTTCTCATTTCTTCAAGATCGCCTTAATGGCAAAATATTTGTTTTTAATTCAAAAATGTATTATTGACAGAATAAGTGATTCTTTATTTATTTTAGTTTTTCTGTTATGCATTTTGCATAAATTCCCAATATTCTGTGTATTCTGTGTAGGGCTTCAGCATTTTTTACTGATATTATGGACCTGAAACCTTCATATTCTGGTAAAATCACAAGTTTACACTGCAATAACACAAAATATTATCAAGTATTTTCGGTGTAGTTTCTAGTAAAAATATGTTAGGGTTCGCCTAACCCTTAGACAAAACCAAATAATAAGTAACTTTTCAGTGAAATATAAGAGCTTGTTTTAAGTCGACGATTCCTTAATAATCTGGCAATGGAAAAGTGCCAGTTCCACTGGCAGATTGTTTAAGACGGGAAAAATTTCTTATTACAAGGGAAATAATCTGTCAGTAGAACTAGTAGTTTTTCATCAATATTTAGAAATTACTGACTTAAAATAAGCTCCTATATTTTGCTGAAAAGCTACTTGTAAGTTAGTTTTGTATTATTTCACGTGTTCAAAGACATTTGCACCAGAAACTAGACCAGAATTACTTGGTAAGATTTTGTGGGTTTTTTTTTTTTTTTACAGTTGAGTGAAGGACGATAACCAGATGGGTTAAAAAAAACATATTTGATTTTTTTGTTTGTTTTTATACTTTTTTTTTTTTTTTTTTTTTTTTGCAGTGTCAGGAAATGAGTCTCCTGGAGCCTGGAGGTCAAAGCTCAAGCCTATCTCCAAAGAAGCAAAGTAAGCCATTCTATTAACTAATATATATATGTGTATATAT
>CAEGAE010002125.1:0-46144 GCA_903067095.1 Girardinus metallicus
ACAAACAAGCAAGATTTCTGGCTGTCACAGACCTGCAACTTCTTCCTTAAGAGGCTCCTCTGTCCTCCACTCATTACTTGTATCAATGGCACCTGTTTGAACCCGTTAACAGTATAAAAGACACCTGCCCACAACCTCAAACAGTCACACTTCAAGTTCCACTATGGTGAAGACCAAAGAGCTGTTGAAGGACACCAGAAACAGAATTGTAGAGCTGCACCAGGCTGGGAAGACTGAATCCGCAATAGGCAAGCAGCTTGGTGTGAAGAAATCTACTGTGGGACCGATGATAAGAAAATAGAAGACCTAGAATAAATGCAGTTGTTCTTTGTTGGCCTGAGAGGTTTATCAGTGAACAAACAGCACTATGAAGATCAAGGAAGGAACTTTAGCACACCTAATTTAGATAAAAATCATCTGTTGAAATGGCCCAGTCAAAGTCTACACCATTTCCAATCAGCTTGACAGAGTGGAGGTATTTCGTAAAGAGGAATGGGTAAAAATCGTCTGTTTCTAGATGTTTTGAGATCTAATTGCTGGGATAATATTACAAGCTGTTAAACTTGGGGGGGGTAAATACAAATGCCCCGCATATTTTTTGTACTGTAGAAATTAAACACAAATTTATGTCGAATTTGAGTGAAACCCTGCTTTGTAGTTTGTTGTGGTGAGGTAACAAAATATGAAAACATTTAAGAATTATGAGTGTTAAAGGTCTCATTGTAGTGATATCTATCTAATTACCTGCATCTTAAACTCACGTTTTCGTCTGCAGGCATAGATGAACTGCAATATGTAAATATAGTTTATTTAGTTTCATATGAAAAAAAAATTCCTCTCACCTCCCCAGATTCGCTTATGAAAACCGTGTTGAGTAATTACGCACAGATTTTTGGCGGTGCTTACTAGAGCGTTCGGGCAAAGTGTGTGCAGAGCACCTGGGTGGTCCTTCCATCGTTCTGCTCTGTGTTTTCCTGCGTACCAGCAACACCACAGTGACGTCTTACTCTGCTCTCGCCTGGTTTTTCTCACTGCCCACATGCAGCTAAGATCCACTTCAGTTTCCCAGCCCCAATGATAGAAATGGAAAATGCCTGGATCCTTTTATCCACCAAAAGAGTGAGAGAAGAGGGAAATGCAGTTCCGGGATTGTCACTCACGCACTTGCAGCTGCTCTCCTTTTTAAAAGTGAAGCCGAGCTTTCAGGCTGAGCTTGATTTTTATCACATCTCAGTGCCCAGACAGCTGTCATATGAATGACATGTTTTACATCCAACACAATTTGTAGGTTTTCATCAGCTTAAAATAGCTCATAAAGGCTCTGTTTTTTTTTTTGTTTTTTTATAGATTTCACCTCTGGTATTATGTTGGGTTGATATGATATTGCATCACAACTATTCCTATGGGATTCCAACGCAGAGGAAGAGGGGAACAAAAGCAAAGAAATTACAAAAAAAAGAGAGATGTAGAAGTGGGTAGAGAGACTTTCGGAGAGAAAGAAAAGAGAGGAGATTTGTAGGGAGAGAAAGGGCAGTGGGCCAGCAGAGTCAGAGATAAGAGGCTGCAAGAGTGATTGAAATAGGATTAGTGGAGACAGGCGCTGAATCCTGGCCACAGCATCAGTGTTAAACCTGCGCTTCACAGGGACTCCCTCTGTCACATCAAAGCCACCCCAGGCCTGGCTGGCAGAGAGGCGAAGGAGCCTCCAGCAGGGTCGTTCACATATACACACACATCTCGTATATGATCACCTCGTCCGTCCATATCCAGCATGTCTCCTTCGGCTGGCTGGAACAGGCTCCTTGCTGCTAGGCCTTTTCATCTCCCTGCAGCATCTTTGTGGTGTCTTTTTTTTTTTTTTTTTTTTTTTTTTGGGGACAGAAGATAGTGTGCATTGATGAGCCATCTTTAACATTTAATGAGGCTAGCAGTGATGAGTTGGCATCAACAAGCTACTGTCTCCTGCTTCTGCAGAGTCCAAACAAAGTTTTAATGAGAACTTTTCCCCCAATTTATGCCAAAGCGCAGAGCTTTTTAACTACTTCCCAGACTGAAAGCACACATTTCTCTAAAGTCTACAGTGAGAATATACCTGTGTGAAGCATTAGAGAAAAAAATAATAGTTTTTATCAGTACACCAGACTATCAATGAATTGCTGATTGGATTGTTATATTTTGGACACAAACTTGAGTGTTTTTCACTCTTTGCAAGGATATTGCACTGCAGTTTGTGTGTCATAATTTCATAACATTTAGTTTCGCTTTGCCTATTTCTTGGGTCCATACATATATCAATTTAATTTGGTGATTTCCTGTGATTTGAATCCATATGAGAGCCAGTTCTTACCTGTGTTATACTTTATTGAAAGCTCATGATTAATGATTAATGTGCACATATTTTGTCTATAAAGTAAAGTTTCTTTTCTGACCTAATGCAGATTTAAAATAATTTTTTAAAAGTTGTCTATTACCTATAATGTAAAACCCAATCACTTTGGTTTCACATTACTATGTGAAACTGTTTCCCATCATGTTTTTCATCATTCCTTCTTGATGTTGAAGTTCTTTTCAAGACCCTCATCATGTGCTGATCTGGCTTATCTTGTCATTTTATAGAAAATATGGATATTTCATTTTATTTCTTCAGTCATAAAGCACATTTAAAACACATGTCCAGTAACAGAAAATGAACAAAGAAGAAGTCTAGCACTGTATGAGGAGCTAATAAACAAGAACTGTGTACAGATGTCAGCTAAAACGGGACTGTGTTGCAGAGACTGAACAGTTGGTTGTGACTGAATGGGACCCGTTTCTTTGCTTTGTAGCCTGAACGTAGCAATCAGTTAAAGTTGCCAAAAGAAAACAAAATTGTTTATGAAACTGGAAGAATATCAATGAAATATTATCTTTTTTCAGAATTTAGGAGCTGAAACAGTTACGTCTCTAGACAAGAGATCTGTAACTACTTGGTCAGCAAGGTCACTCCACCAGCCAATTCAGTCTCCATGGTAACCAGCTGTTGTCGGGTTGTGGTACTTGCTAGGACATTTATTATTGTCGTGCTTTAACTCGAATATGCAGCACATGTAAGCATGGAAGGATTCTCGCAGTCAGTCTTCTAGTGCATCAAGCCTGATTCAGAGAAAAACAAGCCAATAGCAATATCATCAAAGATGTTTTATCCATAAAAAAAAAAAAAATCATTCTTTTCTCGTTTCTCTTTAAAATCTTCTTAAGCAGGTTTGTAGTACTTAATTTGTCAATAATGTTTGTGACATGTTAACCATAGCATCAGTTTTTACTTGTAACAGTTTCTCAGTTGCATCTCAGAAAGAGTCTGACTCCCAGCAGTCACTACTCAAGCTCTGATTGTTCTCTAATCAAATGAACACTCCTTGCTCTGTGTTCATTCTGTGTACTTATGCTTGAGAGTATCTCAGTATGATCAAATACTGCACCTTGGGCCTTTTCTGTTGAAGTAGATTATGGATCCCTATAGCTAAAATGGCCTATTTTATCTGCTGAGGGGAGACAATGCGCTGATTGGTGCGTACTCGTTGTGTATGCGTGCGAGTTTATTTCTGTGTTGGTGCGTGTGCATGCTTGAGCTGGTAGTTTTCCTCTTGGAGCTCATCAGTTCATATCCACCACCCATCCCACCGCAGCATGCAGTAAATAGAGTCTCTGGCACTCGTTGAGAAATGGCACAATTATCCCCTGCTGGTGAAATATGGGCCGGGATGCACCACTGCGTCTTCCCTACAGAATGTGTGTGTGTGCGTGCGTGTGTGTGTGTGTGAAGCCCCTGCTCTTTCTCTCTTCATTCATTGTGACGTGCATTCAACACACAAAGAACTGTTTGACTCTCACGCCAAATGCGCAAGTGTAATTATATAAACAGCTACGCACACGCAAGTGCTCATACAGAAGGATGTATATTTGTGTGCACAAAAGAAGTTTAGGCACACACTTTCTTTTCACACTCCAAACAATGCAGCATGTTGCACTGTTGAGATGACAGGAAAATACAATAACTGACTGTCATTCAATTCATGTTTCAAAATTTTTGTTGCACACAGAGATCTGGGATGAATATTTATTTATTTATAAATATTTATGGGTCTAGAGCTAGTTAAATTTTGAAATGTTGCCCTCGCTTTATTTGATCTTTAGTAAATGTTATTTTATAGTATTTCAGAGTAAGGAAAAGGGACACCATGCAAACCTTTCTACACATTAAGTGAGCTCTCATGGTTTCTACTAGACCTTAATTAGCTTGTCAGGTCTCCGACTTGTTCACATTTATCCTCAGGAAAGGTCAGCTGATGCAAATCTTTTAAGCTTTGGAGATTCGCTTACACATCAAACCTTCGTCCAACAATTGGTGGCCAAAGACTCCTTCAAGCAGATTAGTACCGTAACGCTAAGAAAATGATGAAATTCAATTAACATTCATCTAAGAACATTCATCCAAACTTTTTAGATGAACTTTGGACGCTTGTGGAATCTGATTTGGAAACTGAAACTTTCAGGTCCATTAAAACGCCTTGTGAAAGTTTTCACACCCTTTAACTTTTTGACTTTTTGTCATCAAAGTACTGCAGAATTGTGACAGTTTAAAGAGATGTTGTGGCCTTATTTCAATTCTTGTAAATTGAAAAAATTTACAAGAATTGTAAATTTACAATTTACAAAAATGTATTGTTCTTTAGATACTCAAGAATATAACTAAGCTACTTTGGTATGCAATTCATTTTTATGTTTGAAAATGTTGCAAACAATTTGGCAACTTTTAGACAATTCCCAATAACAGAAATTAAGATCACACCATGTTTTGACAAATGCCAGGTTGGATGACAGAAGATTTTAAAATGCTTTTTTTTTTTTACCACGTTTTGAACTTTTTGGTAGCCGATTAAGTTAACTTTTTACTTTGTCTGAATTCTAAGAAGTACTTGGTTAATGTTGGTCTATATTTTTGAAATAAATTGTCATATATAATTTCCAAATAATCAAGTTGGATTCCATGTAGAAACAAACCACCTGTCACTGTTGGAACATTTTTGGTTTTGAGCATAAAAGCTGTGACATGTTTCTAAAGTTGTACTACAATCAAAAAATCTGGAAAATGTGGCCTACATATGTATCCAGTTCTCTCTTAGTATTTTGTTGAACCACCATTATTTAACCACCTTATACTTTAAGTTTCATACAAATACGTTACATTTACAAAATAATTCTCCGGGCCCCAGTGTAAAGAGGGCTGGATACAAATTCCTGCAACAATTTTTGCATCACTTTCCTCCCACTCCAACAAATCTGTTGTGGTTGCAACATTATGCAATTTGAAGAAGGTCACAAGTCCTGAACGCTTTGTGAGGAAATTGTTTTAAATATTTTTTTGGTCAGTTTCACATCTTGCTTCATTGGACAGTTTTGGCTACAATAGAACATTATCTGTCCAGCTCTTTTGTTAACCTGCTGCTTTAAAGATGTTTAAGTAGAGTTGCATTCTGGTTGGCTGTCCGCACTCTCTCAAGTAGTCAGAAGTAGACAGGATTTTACTGAAGGTAATATTGACCGTACCCTCATTTGATTTTAAGAAGTAAAATTATGACGACCTTTGGCCTTGAGTGTCCTAATCTAATTTAGGAGCTTTCTTCAAATAATAAATCAATTCTTACAGATCCAACATTTGGAGTCCAAGAATTTTGCATAAAACCTAGAGCTTGATTCATGTTGGTGTTTGAATTTGCTTACTGGACGTCCATTTTTTTCTCTTTGCTACCTCAGTGGTTGCTAAGGTTTGCTGTCCGATACAGCGGCCTGTTTGCCTGACCTCAAAAATACAAATTGGAAGCAACTTAACTTTAAGCAGACAGAAACCTTAAAATAACACTTATAATTCCCCTTTCGTCTGCTCTGTTGCTCGACGTGTTTTACAGCTTTAATATTTAAAGGACATTAGTCTGAATTAAATGTACTGTATACACTATGCAAACACAAAAAGGCCATTTGCAGCATTTGTGTTCTGTCAGACCTTTTGAAATTGTCCGATGGCTCTCTGAAATGTCAGAGGCTTGCTCAGTCATTTGAAGTCAGTCATACACATAATGTTATTAACCTCAAGTGATTTCTCTTTCCAATGGCTTTTGACATTTGTACGGCTCTGAAAATTGCTTGTTGCACTTAAATGGCAGATAATATGAAAAATAAGACATGACTGTGACCGCAGGTTGATGATCTGAATAAACTGCTCCAACATTTCAGTGTCATTGGGTTTAGAATGCTGACCGTGCTCTCTCTGTCTCTACAGGTATGGAAAAATAGTGTCAACCAAGGCCATTCTCGATAAGAACACTAACCAGTGCAAAGGTAAGTTCTTATTTTCTTTGTTTCATTGAATATGTTATCAGTCTTTAGGGAGCAATATGTGCCTGTGTATAGATTGAAAGTGAGCCAAGGA
Organism: Girardinus metallicus; assembly: GCA_903067095.1. Classification (NCBI taxonomy): domain Eukaryota; kingdom Metazoa; phylum Chordata; class Actinopteri; order Cyprinodontiformes; family Poeciliidae; genus Girardinus; species Girardinus metallicus. The sequence continues at coordinate 6,467 of CAEGAE010002125.1, forward strand.
ATCTGCAAGCTGTAACTCAGTGATTTAGGGAGCCGCTGACTTGCCACTGCAGGAAGAATTCATGAAAACCACCTTATCTTGGTTGATGCTATGCTGCTTTACAGGCAGCAGTGGCCCCAGGCCCTCCATTTGTACTTTAGTATTTCATGTTTTTTTTTTTTTTTTTCATTTTTAAAATAACTGGATATACTTTCTTGAGTAATTTGAGCGCTAACGGGCTGGATGGGACTAGATAAACCTCGGTTAATATTTCTGTCACCCTCATCTTCTTAGTGTCTTTGCTACAGGCCGTGCACAGTTGCAGATAATGCAGTTTACATGTTTTTAGGCAGTCACTTGTTAATGATAAAGATCAGCAAAGATTTAAGCGAAGAAGCTGTAAAATAGTAGGAATTAGAGGAATGAGGAAAAGAAAAATAGCGTGGTGCTCGCCTTAAGGTGTCTGGCAGCACTGTTAAAGAGCTATTGAAGTTTCATCAATACTTTTAATTGCTTTTTCTGGTTTCCCAGTCTCTGAAGCACGGCCTTTCAAGGTGATGCTGTCTTCTTAACCATACAGCACATTTGACGTTATCCCACCAGGCAATTCTCAGGGTCAAAACTCCAGTATTTAGTGTATAAAATAAAGTTTGATCATCTTGACAGGTCCTGCTTGATAATAAAGACAACACAATGAATTCCTGTTGGTAGGAAAGGTCTGTGTGTAGAATTCAGATTAAAGGGGACTATAGTAAAGAGGGGCGTTATAAAACAAGGTGACAAACCGCTTTGAAATTCTGTGTCCGACAAAACTGGAGAAATTCGATGTTTACAACTCTCTGTGCCCTCCTGACTGGAGTTATGCACAGCACACAGTATAAAAAAAATCAAACTAGTTTAGCACTTTGTTGTGTGGGATACAACATTTGCCGTAACTCACTCTCCTGGTATGCAACACTACTGAGATGCCAAGAGGCAAACATAAGCAAGCATATTTTATGAGTGGAAAGAGGGCGGCGGATCGACACGAGACTTGTAGGAAGAGTACAAAGAAATAATGCGAGATGAAGGATTTGGCAAGCTTGAAAGAAAAACCTCAATTCTTAAATTGAAAAACAATTTTATGTAATGGAAAACTTCACAAAGCGATCTATTTCATTATGTATCCCAAAAATGTCGTTCAAGGTCAAGCTTTTTTAGTCAGGAAGAAGACAAAGTTAAAAAACAGTCCTAGTAGCAAAAGCAAATTTAAACGGTTAGCAATGCACTCCTTGGGAGTGAGCCGTGGTCCTGTGCACTCGGGGTTAGGATCAGATGTGCTACTGGGAGGACAATCTGAATTATGTCCACTGTATTTTTTCTTTCATCTCCATCTTTGTGTCTATTACTTGCTTGTAATATTTTTTTCTTTTATAGAAATATGTAAATGTCAAAGTAAATGTTTTGTTTGAAGGAATGTTTTTCAATGAATATTTTTGAAACAAAAGCAAATTTTCAGATCCTGCTAGTCTGTTGCACCCTGACATGAACAGTTAGTGTTACCTAACCACCATCACACTGTGATCTCTTTCCTCTGTCATTTCTGTCTTGTGTGTTTTTGTAGTTCAAGTGAATGAGTTTTGCCTTTACAATTAAAAAATTTACACAAGCTCCTCATGAAGAAGGAACATTTTATGGACTTATCTTTATACGCAACATTGGCAGTACTACTGGGGCAGGTCTTGGCATAGCCATAGCACACGTTTTATGTAGTTGCTGTGGGAAAATTTGCTATTCTCCCAAATTTTCTGATTTTTTACTGAGATTTTCTTTTTATGTCTTGGTGCTCAGGATTTCTTACCTCATTAGTCACATTATTAGTAAGTCAGTGTACAGTGTATGTTTTGCTGTACATACACTACCTTTTAACTCTCTTTTTACAGTCGTACATGCCTACAGAATATTTTTGCAAACATTTTTGTCGTATTTGATCTTTTGTGGTCTGATAAACTTGAGTAAGAATGCCAATTTTTTTCTTTGATATAAGCTAAGGGGTTTCAAACAAGTATATAAAACATCACCTAATCTAAACACAAAAGCAACAGCTCTTACTTACAAATATATATATATATAAAAAATTTCTTCATGAGTATTACAGCTAATACTTAAAGAGATATTTATTTGCTGTTGCTTTGGTTTAGATGCATTTGTATAAATATGGCGAATGAGAAAAACAGATATGTGCTGACAAGAAAATTGTCATATTATATTTTTATGAAACTGTTTTACTCAGCAAAATATACTTAAGTCTGAACTGCAAAAATTGGAGAAAAGATGCATGCTTTCATATTGTTTATGCCAAATTTTTAGCCTACGAGCTGAGTATCAAAGCTGAAACTAAGAGTCACTGGATCAAGCAATATGTTTTCAAGATGTTATTGTCCAATTTTGGTTAAACTGTAAGAATTGTAGCCTCTAATTCTTGTTCTTGGCTGGCATGAGTGGCACGCTTTGTGGTGTGCTTCAACGTTTGACCTGTTGTGAGTTTGGAGATGCTATTCTGCATACTTTTGTTGTAAAATGTACAGCTACTTTTTTCTTTCTACCACTGCAAACTAGTCTGCCTACTCTCTTCTGAACTCTTATTTCTGCATGGTAGTTTTGTACACAGCTGTAATAGCTGGATACTTTACCTTTTTCCGTATAATTCTGTATAAAACTTGAGAGATGGTTGAGAGTGAAAATAGTAGATAAACCCTTTCTTAACTATTCAGAGCAGGCTGTCTGGCAACAACAATCATGCTACTTTAAAGTTACATAGCTCTTCTTTCTTAACCCATTCTGAACTCTATTAAGTCTTCTTCACCATGTGTAAATTATTTCAGTTGCTGCCATGTAATTGGCTGATTTGCTATTTGTAATATCAAACGATTAGACACATTTTCTAATTAGCTGTACCTAATAAAGTGTATTTCCTCTATATGAGCATTTTAAGGTTGTGTTATAGTGGAACCTTTGTGTTTCGCCAATAAAAAAGGCTATAAAAGAGAAATAAACCGAACAGTAAAGATGGAAGAAAGGATACTGGATGAGATGTTCGGTGGAATCATATGAGTGGGAGTGTTTCAGAAAAAAACAAGTGTTGATGCTTTCTGTGCTTACAGGTCAGGTGTATTCCAAAGCACAAACAAACAAACCATGACAAATACCCACGCACTAACATGAACATGCATTCCTCTTTCCTCCACCATACATCTGTCTGCTACGTTTGCCCTTCAGTAGCTGTAGAAGTACTGTAAAGCCCTGTTTGAAGTACCACATCTCAAAACTACACTCCAAGACCATGTAATACAACTCTCCCACGCACTCCAACACAAAGGGCACACTTGCAAAGATTAATCGTACCCCCACACGCACTCCCAATCCATCTGCCCGAGGTGTGTTCTGCTCTTGCAGCAACAGTGGCCATGCAATAGATCTATCACTCTTCCTCCTAACATCCCAGCATGTGAGCCTGTCTGCCTGCTCCGGCTGCTCTCCTCCACCACACCACGCAGGCCCTTCATTGAGCCTCTCTATCTTGCCAGTTCTGACTCACTCGCTCACTGCTGCGTTACTTTATTACACACACACAATATCAGTTGCATGTGAACAGTGCATTCCTACTACACACATGTGCTTTGGATGTTTCCCAGTTCAGAGAAAAACAGGAAGTTATGAAAGGGCTTTGGGGCTGCAGAGGGCTGTGGATGAGAGGAACCATTCAGCTCTTAATTTCACACTGTCGCTCTCATGCTCCTCTGCAGCCTTGCACATCTCATCTTTGCCTGTTTTTACCTGCTCCCTCTCATGGTCTATCATTTGTACATCTGCCCCTGCACTTTTACACATACTTAAAAAAAAAAATACAACCATGATTTGAGGTTTACATCAAAGACAAAGCAGGAGGGCTGAAAATGGCGAGGGGAGTAGGAAAAAGGGGATAGATTGCAACAACACAAAAGTGCTCATTTGCCATCCGTGCCCACAAGGGCCCTCTTAAATGGCGGCGTCGGCATTTGAAATAAAGCAGGGCCGACCAAATGAAGACATTTTATTTTTTTCTGTCGGAGCCTTGAGGCACAGGAAATGACTTCAGCCCTTTGAAGGAACCTTATTTTCCTCCTCCTCTGCCACTGGGAGATAAAAGCGTGACGTTTCACTGGCCGGACTGACACTTCGCTGTTACAGGCCCACCACCACCGCAGTGAATAGTGGGTGGTGCATTCCTACTACACACAGTTGGACAGATGAGATGAGGAGATATTGTCTTGCGTGTTCAGTAGTGTGTTGTTCATTTCTTTGCCCTGGAACTTCTTGTCCATTTTATACGAGGATGCTAAAAACTCTCAAGGGCATTGCATAAAAGTGCATCTTGAAGGAATTATTGTTACATTTGCTCCGCGACGTACTGACAGCCTGTGAAATTCTGATCAGTATGTTGAGAAACTTTAATGTTTGTGTGAATACTATGTTACAAATTTATGTTTTTAATCAGAAAGTCACTGCATGATGTTTTCTTTTTCCCCATTTGGGATATTGATCCAGTTTGGTCTTATTTGAAAGTACATGCAGCCTCTTTACTGCTGTCAGGAGTTTGACTATTGAAGCTTGAAGACCCCCTACCTCACCCAAGGATCAGTCTGATGGAGAAATACAAAGTCACATTCTGTAAAACAGATTTATTGCTGCATCAGTGGGTAGCCTAAGTAGAGTATTCCATGACTGGACATGAAGACTATTGATGAATGAGGTGAAGTTCTCCAGTATGGCCTGTTTCTCATTGTCATGTCCATGCATATCCGTGGCGGGTGTGGGGGGCTTAGAATGCTTTTTGCATCCGTTATTGGTTTCTCATTAGAGGGCCAAGATATAAACATTTGTCTATGTTGGACACTGTGCCGGCGCAATTAAGGATTCTCTTTGCCGCCCTCTCTGCCCTTTGAAAGTGAATTATGTGCAGATGAGAATCTCGACTGAAGTGTGGCCAACACACAGACCTTTTCCAAGAGGCTGTGCACTCTCAGAGCCATTTCAGAGAAAGGCAGGATCAGCCAAAGGAGAAAGGGAAAGTAAGTGTGCGCTGTTTCCTGCTTGCATTGTGAATTAATGACTCTAATTAGCAATAGCTGAGAGATAATCACATTGATCTGGGCAGATTCAGTGTGCAGAACCTTACTGGATAACACCAACAGCCTTTGTTAACATCTTCTAATCACACATACACACAGGAACCCACCATAAACGCCTCCCCCAGTCCCTGCTCTATCTCTGTCTCCGTTTTTGTAAGGTTCAAGCTGGCCATTCACCAAGTAGATATCCGAATAGCTAAGCTTGTCTTAAATAGACGAAGCTTGGCTGTGAGCAGCACATTCCTTGAGTTTTGACCTTTTGTACTCCTTCCACTTCCTGTGCTGTTTTCACATGCAGTGTAGTTGACTCCTCTTTTTGTGGATTTCTAATTCATCTTGTCAGAAGCAGGGGCCGTGGTGAAGTGAAATCAAAAAGAAAAAGCATTTTCACAAATTACAAATTTGGAGGATCTGTAATTCTGAAGTTTTTATCAATAGAAACATGTTTAAAATATTACTGTTGACACTTTTGGTAGCTGTAATTTCTTCTTTCCACTAGCTCATGGGATTTAATTGATTTCCATTTTTGGTTTTGTAAATAACCAAATCACAACAAATACTGTGTCAAGGGACTTTACAAGACAATCAGGTACATAATTTATATCCAGTTACATAAAACCCCTTTCAGCTCATATTAATCCAATACAAACCAGTCATTTTGTCAAATTCAGACCCAGTTATATACAGTCAATAACATTTATTGTGCTACTATTAAGTTGCAAAATTATTATCCAAACCAATCCAAATTATACTATAACACAGAATCAGTTCACCATTCAGTAAAAAGCTGAATTGAGACTAAGATAAAGAGTTTAAATTTGAGTAAGTCTCGAGGTTTGACACTCATGTAATCAGGGGTTAAGGCAAGCCAGTAAGTGTAGATTACTTGAGTAGCTCTAATGTATATAATGGATGGTCATTGTGGTAGATAATGTTTTCTGTGATGTTACTCAGCAGGTAAGGGCCATTAAAAGGAGCTAACTGCTGCTTCCAAGTTTGTATTTTAAATTGATGTAACAAATGAGCAAGTTTTAAGACTGTGTGCATAACAATTAGGGAAGTTGTTTTTGTGAGGAATAATTGATTAATGAACAACTGCAGTGCTACCAGTCGATCCTAAACATCAATAAAACTTAGACTTCAATATCTAAAAAAAGTGAAAGAGAGTTGTTGGATTTCTTTGGAGAACAACTATGTATTGTGCTACTATTAAGTTGCAAAATTATTATCCAGCTAAATTAACATGACCATTTTACTGTCGCATATGCTTAATTTTGCATGTGAGAATACAATCTACACAAAATGTACAAATAAATATTTGTACAATCTTTTGTCTATCAACTTTTTGTGTAACCGCAACCAATTCCTGTGTTTTAAATTAAGTTTAAGAATAATAATTTTAATATAAACCATCCACCAGTTCTGTATTTTAGGGAGACCAGATGCATCTGATGTGACAATATTAGATTAATCTGTAGAGACTAGAAACTTTAGTACAATGTGTCCTCATTATACCTCAGACTTGACTTAACTCTGACTCGGACAAAATACTTGTGAACAGATTTTGCAAACGGTTATATCTAAGAAAGTCTAAGTACTGCAGATTGCATCATGACTTTGCAGCAATCCCCCATCCTAAGGAACAATGTGGCAACAGTGGATAATAAACATCAACCCAGTTAATTATAAAGAAGTCTTCAAAAGAATATTTTAAACAAATTCAACAAAATGCCTTGGCAAACACCAGTGAGCGGTGAGGAGGTGTATCTGCAGTCATTTCTTATCCTTAACCTAAGCCATAAAATGCAAGAGATACACTGTATAAGACACAACTCTCCCCCTAACTGCCATGGCTTTCACCCTCTGCACATCCCCTGACTAATGATCATACCCTTGATTAGTTAAGGATGGCATAAATCATAACTCCAATGAATAGGAATTCTAGCTGTGGGCGGCAGAGCAGTTTCTCATGAATGACTAACAGATGCAAGACCTAAAAAATGAGCTGCATATTCATTTGGATCCAGTGGATGATCTGTCTTTGTCCAGATTCTAAAGTTTATCTCTACTTGGAGATTTTCTCCATGATCCAATTCAACAGGCTATTCTGCGATCTGGCTTTGTTCATATATTTAGCTTGTCACCTCATCTTTTTAGCTTGGTATTGGACTAGGCATCATTATATTATATATTAAACTGGTACTGAAGTAAGGATCATATGGTACTGCGGGAGATAGAACCAAGCCTGAATGCAAAACTTAGGAGTCTCCAGGTATAGGTGGAATAAATGAGAAGTTATTTTAAGACATTCCATATGTGAAGTGAAAGAAAAGTGTGAAAGATGAGCTGCACTTGGTCTTTGTGTAAAAATATGTATATTATGACACTTTCCCATCAGTGAGGAGCTATGCAGTCATGTTTTAATTCAAATCTGAATGTGTGCAAAGGTTTGAGTGTGCTTGCACTGGGTAGCTACAGACTGTTATGTACCCAATGTGATTGCATGAGTTTGTATGCTGGCATCTAGATGTTTTGTACTTTTACATCAATGTATATTGCATAAATGTTTGTTTTCTGTGCCTTATTGGATGGTTGAGAATGTGTCGATTCTCTTGTTTTTGCCACGGGTCACCTTTTAACAAGCTCTTGACAAATAATAAGTCCACTACTCAAACCTTCTCGACTCCTCTTCATATGTTGCATCGAACACATCAGTGTTTCTGGAATTATGTTACCAAGCTTAGAGGCACTCATAATAAAGCAATATGTTGCTGCAATTCAGCAAATTGCTCTTATTTTTCTCCTAATGTTATCTGTGTCTTCTATAGCTCAAAGATTACGAGAGATTAGGAGATAAAAGAATCAATTTAATGCAACATGGCAATGCTGATTATATACGTTTTTGAATGAAGACATTATGGATGGCAATATAGCTTTTAGCATCTTTTCTTACATATTCAGTGAAAACAGTCGTTTAACTGTTATTCTGATTTTATAATCGGAAATATTCAGAATGCCATATGGTGCAATGCTGTAGCTAATGAGTGTGAACAGATATGAGCTAATTAAGGAATGATAATAAGACAGAACAAAAGAGAAACAATAAAGGAAATGGAGAAAACAGATGAAAGTCTCTCTGACGCAGTAAAGAAATGTTTCACTATGATTTCTATTGTGTTCAAAAGAGGGAAAACTATAATGTGACTCAATTGTCTAAATTTATATAAAGACAAGTGTCAAATAACAAAAATAGTTTACAATTTTGATAAAAGGAAGTTGAGTGTCATCTTTAAATTACATAATTTCATAAAAAAAAAAAATCTGTTTCCACAAGATTTATTTAAAACTTGATTTTAAATGTTGTTGTACTTCTAAAAAAAAAAGATGCCTTAAATGCTTTTTGTTGTATTTCCCTAAACTTATCTGATGTCGCATGTTAAAGTGGTAACATGGAATTATTTAGCAGCATTTGGTGGCTTAGCTGTTTTTCCCTCCTCTGCCTAAAATTCTGGCTTTATCACAGAAAAAAACTGTAGCTTTCAGGGGCAGAGAAGAAAACCATGTTGATCATAGGAACCAAAAACCAGTCAAAGTTTGTGAATGCCTCCATGAAAAGGTGTGAGCAGCTCCTGTTGGTAACCACTGAGCATTTAAAATAAATGCTGGTCAAAACTTGTTCTAAAAAAATCAGCTGTTTAATTTTATGAATTATGTAGGAAATAATAAAGCATCTGTTTGCATAAATGCATATATAATTTGTAAAGTTTCTCTTCTCTATTAAAAAATTACGCTGCTCATGATGGTTCAGATTTATTTGTTTTATTGACTTTTGTTCATAATTTTTTGGTTGAGGCATTGCATGGTTGGACAGTTATATCCAACTGTCCAATCCAGGGCTGTGCACCTGGAAGGATTTTGCTCTTATTACTTTAATTTTAGACCGTTTTATTATGTGCAACCTTGTTTAAAACTGGAAGCGACTGATTAACATATTATAAGCTTCGATAAAACCTGAACTATGATTTCAAAAAGATCCAGAAAAATTCAAAAGGAGGCTTTGTGGATACATAGTAGGACCAAAGAGCAGAAAGAGAATGAAATTCAAACCATCTAGATCATGATGGGTAAAATTCGTATCACCAACTCCAACATCTCTCTGCTTGGCTTTCTCATCATATGGCCAGACAGAAATTTAATGCAGAGCGGCAAATGCAAATGAGGAGGATTAGCATTGCTTACCAACAATTAATGGTGTCATTCATGACATGTTATTGTGGAATATAGTCTCTGGAAATTGAGCGGTTAGTATGTCATGATGCTGTCATACAGCAACGGTCTTCAGATTGATTGCAATTCTGACTGATTCTGGAGATCCTTTCTGCCTACAGGACTATGATCCACAGAAACCTGGAGGATAGGAGTTATGACGACATCAAATTTCCCTTAGTGATAAATGCAATATATTAGAATTTGAACTTAATGGAATTGAACATATTTTTTTAGAAAACAATACGTTGCCACTGAGGTGGTCCATTGTCTCTTTGCTGTGTTTCTATAGAACCAGTAAAGAGCTCGCTCTCACGCTGCTTTTGGTGGGAAAAAAAAAAAAAAAAATCCTCATTATTTTCAACACAACTAAAATACCTCCTTGGTTGTGGTCAGGATACAGCTGCAACATTGTGAAATAAATTGCTATAAGTGTAAAAAGAAAAAGTTAACTCCAGCAATAATTGTTAAAGAAGTGATGCTTTCTGAGAAACTCTTAGCCAGTTGGGTTATTAGATTAATTGATTGTGGGCGGCTGTGACTCAAGAGGTAGAGCAGGGTCATTATCTAATTAGAAGCCCCTGATGTGCTCTTCCCCCTGAGTGTATGAAAGACAAATTTACTTGGTATGCACACTAAATCCTCCAGTAAAACTGTATATAAGTGAGAAAACATGGTATATACTGTGTATGTGCAGCTGTTTCTACGTGGAAAGGAATTTTTAAATGATACATTTACAAGAAATTAACATTGATTATTATTTTTTTTTATTCCTTTTATTTATCTTCTTTTTACATTCAGTCATTAAATATTTAGCTGTGGGCTGCACTGCTTAAGTTTAAACTGTATTCCTATGTGTAAATGTTAAAATTTTACTTACAGATTCACCACCACATAAAAGCAATACATTAGTTTCATTTCTATGTAAAATCCCCCCATTATCCCCTGAAGGGCAGACAAAGTTGAACATGTAATTTAGGTGCCTCGCGGTTATATAGATCCTACTTATAACGCTTGCACAGATATTGGATGAAGAATTACTTATTTTTTTAACCATGTGCTCAGTTTGTCATCGTCACAATGAGCTGCCAGTGGCCTCTTTGGCACTGAGCCCTGGCTCTCTGCCCTCTGCAGATCCAGACTGAGTCTTCCTGACAAGGATACTTCTACACCTGCGGAGGAAAATGACAAGAAATACAATACAGCCAATAACCCGGCTGCTTCAGGCCGAGATGTATGCTTTAGCTATAAATCCATTGGAAGGTTGATAAGTTAATTGCCCCCGCTGCTATCTTGTCACCAGTGTCTAGAATAGAATAGTCTTCTATGTGAGTTATTCTACAACAAATGAGTTTTCTCACCAGACACCAGGAAGGTAGCGTTTGGACACTGAACAAGAAAATGAGTGCCCTCCAATTTGTGGAGCTGCAGAAGCTGCACATGTGTTGGAAGCTGTTTTTCAATCAGAAATTGAAGCAAAGCTGTTTATTTTATGAATGTCAGATGGAACATTAAGCTGTAGTCTGGTGGTGGAGGGATCAGCTTGTGTGCTGTCACTTCTCCGCAGTGTCGCTGCGCTTGTGACAGTCATGTGGTCAGAAGTTTTAAATACTTATGGCTGAGAAGCTATTTGCAATGCAGATGTTTCTTTGCGGGGCGCTGCAACATTAAGATAAATTTATCATCTTCCTTTGTTTACTTATGTACCTACACATGCACATGTATAAGCACAAGAAATGTGAAGGTCACACACACGGGCGTTTATACTCACTCCACAAATACTCATGGTTTAGTAGCCACAGAATTTATCCCAAACTCAGCTGCTAGTGGTGCGGGGTAAATGGAGGACAGAGGAATGCGTCCCAGTTGGGATGCTCTCCTTTTGGTTTGGAGTGTGACCAAGGCGGTCTTGGCTTGGCCACAGTTAGTCATGGATGCCTTTTTCACTTTTGTAAAACCACTGGTCTCTGCCTCAGTGTTTGTTCAGCATACCACAGCCCCCCAAAATTCAACACCCACCCACCCTGGAAGGCAGAGAGACTTGATGCAACTACACAAAGACAAATAGCTTCTACGAAGTGAAGGTTTTACCAAATGCGTAAACGAATTACCAAACAAAGATGACCATATTTAATGCTTGGCTCTGTCCTTTCTAATTAAATAATTTTTACTTTTTAACCATCTTCAAGCTTTACTGCACACCGGTAATCAATAAAAAGGCATTTAACTCTTAAGTTTTTCATTTCTTTTACCCTTTTCTAAATTTTCTGATTACGTTTGATTAAAATTATAAATACAGACCCAACTAACATGCTAACTTTACCATGTTAGTATGTGCTTTATTTTGTTAGTTCTTTTAAAAAAAAAGCTAAAAAGATTTTTATTTCAGAAGGCTTTCAATAAAGTTATGGCTTTTAGTTGTAACTGTTAGTGTTGTATGTTAACTAATGTTACCTCATGAAGCATAACTGCCAAAACAGAATAATGTTAGCTGATGTGCTAGCATTAATTAATTTGCTAATGTAGCCTAGGTATAACATTTCATTTCCACTTGTACCTAAAATTTTCATGATTCTGACACATTTTAATTATAAAATTATCCTTCAACCAAGAGCCTCTGATATGAAATGAGGCAGACATCGCTCAAAAAAGGAATAGGAGTATCACTTCAAAACTATATATACTTTAAACGTAAATATGCTAAGTACGAGCTTGAATATTTAAATAAATTGTGTTCCTAAATAGACATATTTAGGCAGAATCAGCTTTAAATAAAACTATATTTCAATTCAAAATAATATTTGTGAATTCTCATGTGTATTGCAGTCCATCCAACTTTTGAGTTATTTGCATACATGTAACCAAAATAATTAATAACGCTCACACAATGGCTACTTCGGAACTTACTTAATGGTTCACAAACATGTAAACAATTGCCTGGCAGTCCATTGTAAGTCTCTGTAACTTGACATTGATTCATTATTCATGCTTAGGGCATTATTATTCTATTGTATGGGGTGTAAAATGGGATCATTAGTGCTGAATATGAGAATGTGGAAAATTGATATATTGGGGAGAATAATAGTGAATGTTGTAGGCAGGAAACCCCAAACAATCCTGACTATTAGCAGATAAAGAATAGTCTTTCCCTAGAAGTAATTAGGATTAGCATAATTTGATGGTGAATGCAAGAATGATGCAACGTTGATTGATACGTTGATTCTTTCTGTAATGAGTCCCTTATCTCCACTCTCTGCTAAAGACTGCTGTGTGTGCGTGGCTCGAGGTGACATCCACTATGCTGCTACACCTTCTTAAAGAGACTGTGTTATGGAGCACCTTGCCTGCTGTACACACAAGCACATCCACAGAGCACAGAGTAAAGGCAAGGCAAGGGTAGTACAGCACTGTCATGTAGTAACTGATTGAAGATGGTCCTTTTATCTTGACAGGCTACCAGTTAGAGTCAGACCAGGAAATATGATATGGCAGCTCATGTTCTCTTTATTCCTCTCAGACTGTCTGTGTGTCCGCACATTACTCTCTGTTCGTGTGTCTGTGAGAGAGAGTGTGTGGTGGTGTCATTCTCCCTGTTTGCACGTGTCCTTCAGCGACTCCGTGTGCATATTGGTGTGCAACTACACAATATTATCAGCAGCCACGCATGTAGTCCATCACTTTGAGCTGCTTTTAAGTGACAGCAATCGATTGGGTGTTTGTGTCTGCACAGAGGCTTCAAAGCAACACCTTGCCCCCTGCATCCCTCTTGAGATTGTAACTTGAGAAAGTGTACTTACCGTATACAGAGGCAGTGCGACATTGACTTGGGTGGAGAAACCTTTCTTTCTGGCAACATCTGAACGCATCTTCATGACAATGTGTGTCTTTCTTAGGTGTCTAGCATGGCTTTATAACCGTACTGCTTTTTTTTTTTTTTTCAACCTAATTGACTTTTTCTTCAGCTAAGTGACTCATCAAGAATCAGTGCAGCAGTAAACATAGACAATGCACTTGGCTAAAATGCATATATTTAAATGTTGACAACTAGTAATTTTTGGACTAGTTCACAAAAACATAGCATTTCTCACCTCTGCTTTTATATTTTTTGTAACATTCCAAAGGTTGTGGGCAACCTGATATATTCCCCTCTGGAAAATGGCTATTTTTCAATATATCAAGCATGCTCTTTCAAATGATTTTGTCAAATTTGTTGAGCACTTAAAAAAATCTTTAAAAAATTTGGTTTTGCAAATGTAATTTTACTGGTTTAAACCTTAAGATTTGTAGCAACTTTAAAATAATAAATTCATGATTTTGTCAACTCAGGGTTAGGCAATCAATTTTAATCATCTGAATATACAGCGTTTTCTGTTTACAATTTTTTTAAAACCTGGATTTCAAATCTGCAAGTATAGTTCTCAAAACTGATGATAAAGTCACCTAATAGGAAATATTTATTCACAAAAGCAAGTTCTGTAAAGGTAACTTGCCTTCATACAATTAGTTTGCATTTAAACATCTCACCTTTATGGAGCAAAGCAAATAATGTTTTGAGCTAAAACGGTTTCTGCCCCAAACATCTAATGACAAGAAAAATTTAAAAACAAATTCAGGTTTCATTTAAATCGTGTTGTTATCCCACTGATAGTAAACAAGCAAATCTTTAATTAGTTTTTAATTATCTTGGTGTTGCTTGTGCTAAAAACTCCACATGCAGCAGAGCACATGTTGTTCTTGCAAAGGTGAGGCAAAGTGTTAATTACACTTCTGAAATAAGTTTACTTGTATAAGTCAAGATCTGAACCAGCCATTTAGTTTTGAGTAACAAACAGATTTATTTTTCTTAATTTTACAGTCTAAACCTCATATAAATAATCCTAGAAGCAAATGTACTCCTGACTTTGAGCAGTTTAACTAATGTTGGATTTGTTTGTCTGACATTATCAATAAAAAGGCCTGAATGATAGTAAAAGTGCAAGTTTTGTGTTGATGCACAACAAAGCAAGAAATAAATGTCAATCTTCTGTCTTTACTTTGGTGCAGTAAATGCTGGCTGCGAACTTTTTAAAAGCTCTAAAAATGTCTCCTGCTGTCTCCAACAAAAATAGTCATGATAAAACGAACATAAAAATCCTACTTTCTGAGGATGCACATAAATAGTCCGGTTATAACAAGGAAAACTTTGTGGAAAAAAGAAATGCATCACAAAAGCTTCAGATATATGAAAACTATCTATATAATTCAAAAGAATATGCTTTTGAGAACTGAATACTGCATATTTATTTCTTTGCAACATTTAAAATAACCAATATTTGTTTTTAATATTTTCTTTTTGTCTCTACACATTTAAAATTCAATGTAAAATAAGCACAAGTAAATTTTAACCTGAATCCACAGTCCAAGTAGCATACTTATTTAATATCTAAACATCATACTTTAAGCTTTCCTTGAAGTCCTTTGGATGAGTCAGAATAATTGCAGATTCATTCAGAGAACAATAATGAAAATCACTCAACCATTCTGTCTGATAGAAGCACAATTTGATGATTTTTTTTTTCTTCTCTTTCAGTTATGAATCTCCTTTTTCTATCGCTTAAACCTGTAATAGTTTTATTTTGTGGTTATAATATTGCACATCACGGAGTTATAATGCACATATCAGCCAGAATAACTGCACAGTAAAAGAGCAAACTGGACCTACTTCTGCTGCCAGTTCACATAGTCAGTTGGGTTTTCTTCCGCTGACCCCAGAAAACCTCTTTCTTCCCTCTGTGCACTTATTCGCCTTCCTCTCTCTCTCTCTCTCCCCTTTGCCTCTCAGAATATGGGTCAGCGTTTCCAAAATCCTCATTCTGTTTAAAGTTTGATAAGTGCACTCCAGGTGGTAATGGGGTGAATATTAAATTTGTAATCAGCAGTTTCAAGTGTTCACCATTGGAATGTTCTGATTATTAAAGTGAATCATTTCCCAGAAGGTCCTCAGTTACATTGAATGCTTCGCCTAAATGCGGAGTTAAAATACTCTAATGAGTGGAACTAAAGGGGAATGGGGCTTTATTTATATTGTCACCTCAGTCAAATTAAAAACATCTAAATTCCATCATTAGTGGGAAGAATGAGAAAACAGTCATACAGAGTCTCTGTATAAAAATAATGTGGCAGGATGTAACCTTCAAATGTAATGGTTGCAAAATGTTGTCTGTCATGAGTGAAAAACTGATATGAAAGTTTAATTAAACGAAAAATGATTACTGAATTAAAGGCACAACCGAATGTTGTCATGATACGATCAGATATTGCACGTAGGATGCTGCACTCAAAATGTCAGACATTCAGGTAACGATCAAACTTAAATTTCATAAGCTAAAAGCTGTGGCGTCTAAGTTTAGCTTACAGTATGATGCAGTTATTTCAGAGTGCTAATAGGGAACCAGTAAGGCTGACAGTGCTGCTGAAATTTTATGCAGTGCTAATAAATTCACAGCATGTAGACAGAAAGAGATCAAGATGTCTGAAATTATGGATTGGGTTATTTTGAAAAGCTATCTTATCAAAAACGTCTGGGTTAAATGCTGTTTTAAATCACAGTAACCGTTTCAATCACCTATAGGCATTTCCAAATGATTGATCGCGAACACATATTCTCAAGTAGTTTTGCTTTGCTGAGGCTTTCCATTTTATGTTGTAGTACACTTCAATACCATAATAGATCATTTATTGCGATTTCTCAGTTTGTTTGACAGCTTTATTTAAATTTGTCAACTTCTGCTTCCCACTGTAGTCATCTGATGAGGGACAAAATGTCCTTTACCCACCTTAACCAAATTAAGATGGAAGGTTATTTGATTGTTGGCAGTCCTTTTGTAAATGTTTTTATTTCTACTGAAGCTATTATTATCTACTACTAGCGCCTTATAATTCCATTAAGTTATACATTGCACTAATGGGTCCCTTATCACATTTCTGGACTGTTCTGTTTTTTTTTTTTTTTTTGTTTGGACTCTTTTCATGTATCTTAGGAAATAAGGAAGAGCTCATGGTTGGCAGACTTTGTGTTGGGCTTTTGCTTCAAACTATTGTCATGTGTGCTGTTTTATTTTTCACAGTTGGTCTTAGTTTGACATTTTTACACCCACTTTTCATTTATATTTGGATCTGAGCATATATTATACTTTGGCTTTTAAGGTTGCCTCACCAGACATTTGTAATTATGAAATTTAAGGAAAATTATTCAGGTCTTTCAAACTGTTTATACATACGATGATGAAAAGTGTGGCGTGCATATGCAGTCTGGCCCCTGTACTCTCGCACCCCAAAATAAAACTTGATTTCCAGCTTTCCAAACTCACATAATCAATAAATGGAGTCCATCTGAGGGGAATTTAAACAGAGGGGTTTTGTGTAAGCCTCTGAGGTTTAATTGGAGAATATTAGAGAACAAACAGCATCATGAAGTACAAGGAACATAACAGACACCCGATGAAGTTGTGAATAGGTTTTGAGGAGGGTAGGGGTGTAAAAATATTTTTCTCACAGAACACAGGGCCAACTTCAAACCCAATAATATGTGGTGGTCTACCTGAACACTCTGAGCACGACAGCATTTGTCACAATAGCAGACAGACTTTGGAGAAGCTGCAGAGACCCGTACAAAGTCAAGGTTATTTGTGTAGGACATTTTATTAACAAGGCACTTCAAAGTGCTTTACATGATAAAAACATAGTACAGCAACAAATTACATTGTTAAAGTCTCGTTTGCAATTTGCCACTCGCCATGTGATGGAAACAACAAATGTATAAAAAGGTGCTCTGGTAATGCTGATGCTTTTCTTCAGCAACAACATGAAAGATCGTTAGAGATGATAAGAATACAGATGGAACTAAATACAGGTTGTAAAAAACATTAGACTGATGCAGAAGTTCACCTTTCTGCAGGACAACGACCTACTTCCAGAGCTACAGAGAATCATTCAGATCAGTGCGTCTTCATTTTGTGAAATGGGCTACTCCAGATGTACTAGTAGGGACATACAGCTAAAGACTTGTAGCTGTAATTTCAGCAAAAGTTAAAGTCTTGAATACAAATACAAATGTATGCAATACTTTTAAGTTTTATATTTGTTTTTAAAAAAAAAGCATGCTTTATTATTATATTTGTTAATTATATGCCACTTGTCAACCTGTCACATAAAGTCCTAATAAAATACATGAACATTTTTCGCTTTAACATTATGTGTGCCTGAGTGAGATTGTTTTTAACCCAAACATGGGACGGTGACTGTACAGTTGTAGCCAATAGGAAAATTCAACTGCAGTGGCCACCGTCCAACCCAAAGAGGGCGGCACTAAGATGATTTTAATTGTCAAAATGTCATAATTTGCACAGGGACATAAAAATATAGCTCAAGGCCCAGTTTATACAGTTTAACTGCAAAAACAGTTGATTGGGGGTTTTGCTACTCTTTAACATCCAGTTGATTTAAATAGTTTCAGATTAAGTCCTGGTCTCCCCAAAAGAGGAAATCTTTTTTCTTTATATGTACATCTCACCAATTTCTTTTTGTTTGTTTGTGTTCAGTTTTTAATCAAACTCCACCACAAACGCTTATGTTTGTCATGTTCTTGCCACTGATCTTAGTCGTCATTTAGTGTAACAGAACAGTTGGATGGACTGTTTAATTACAGGTACTTGAAAAATAATGCTGGATGAAAAATTACCTTTTGTGAAAAAGAAGGGAAAAAAAAATCTGCCTACTTGAATCAGGACATATTACTCTGGCTCTTCATATTTCCACAATTAAAGAGCCACCCCTCCTAGAGCCACTCTAACAGCTTGCCATTAATCAGTCCTCGCGCTCGATTTCTCTTCCACCACAGGTTATGATTTTCACATTACCCTGCTCTCCCTAACGGCCATCCAACAAGAAAATGACCCCTCTCCGCCACCGCAGCACAAATGAGAGAGAAAGTAACAACCTCTCTATTTGTTTAAACTGTCTACACGTATGACAGAATAAAAGTAAGGTTTCATGTGTACTTAAACATTTGTGAGTTCATGCTTAACCCCCTCCGACGGAAAATCTTGCAGCTATTATCCTGGTCTAATTAAACTTTCCTCCTGAAACAGTGGATCAGAGGGCACCATTGACTGCTTTTAATTCGCCACCAAATTTTAATTAACACAGACGTGACCCCCGTCTCTGATACATCCCGCAGAACATCGGGATCACAATAACTCATAAATCACAGTCACAGATTTCATTCCCCCCCTGCTTCCCTGCTTTGATGAATTTCCAGATGGGGGCTGGTGACTGTTAAGGTCGACAAACATATGAGAGACAGACAGAGAGGGAAAGTGTTTTGGAGAAAGAGATGGATAGAAGAAAGCGGTAAGAAGATGAACAGCGAGGTTAAATTCTGGGAAATTTATAAAGTATGTCTTTATGAGGATGAGAGAGGGAGAGAAATGGCAGCTGCTCTCGTGTGCTGTCAGACTTTGGGAGATTTGTTACCAGGGAGAGGATTATGGAGGCTGTGAAATGGGGTTGAGTTAATATGCTGGCCATTGAGGAACACGACATGGGTCTGCCAGCGTCAGTCTCCAAAAATCAAAAGGCTGAACGGGAGAAAAGTGTCGTTTTGAAAAATTAATGAACATCTCTTATGTTTATGCAAGTATCTCCGATATTCTTTAATCAGTGTTTTTAAATCGTGGACTTTTCAGAAATGATCATTACCTTAATTGAAATTAATGCATATGAGGTGTCATTAAACCACAGCCTGCCACAAACGGCTACTCAGTTCGCCTTTGTTTATGGGTGTTTGCTCAAAGTGTGTGCAACTGTGTGTGAATTACTGGATCAGAGTGTGTGGAGGTAGAGGGTGGGCAGGGTGCCGGGGTTTGTTATTACTAAATCGCTCATCCATGCTACTAATTAAGATGCATAGCATCCCCCTATGAACGTCAGTGTCGCTAATTATCAAACAATGTAGTGCTCACCAGATATGAAAACTGGCAGCCTCTGTAGTCATGTTACCAACCTATTACTGCTACAATTACCAAGTGCTCTTCATTCTCCTTGTTAGTCATCTGCACTCATTTTTTCCTAACTAATGTGTATTATTTCTCATTTCTTTGCCTTTTTTCCCCCCCCCTTGTTTTTAAAGGTTATGGCTTTGTGGATTTTGACAGTCCAGCTGCAGCTCAGAAGGCCGTGTCATCTCTCAAAGCCACTGGGGTGCAAGCCCAAATGGCCAAGGTAAGGAGGGATTTTTTTTTTTTTTTCGCAAGACATTGAATAGGCATGTGTCAGTATGAGATTCTCACATTTTAATTTTCAAGAAACATCAGTTTCACTGTATTTACACATAAAATCAAAACGACAATTTGATGTTACATAAAACCGAAAAGCAACTGCTGTTCAAATTGTTGGTACAGCCATCATTGATTTATGGATGTTTTGAATGTAATATTTAAGATCGAGTCCAAAATAAATCTATTTTATAGATGTTGGAAATAAGAAATAAGAGCACTACGGCCATTTTTGTGACATACTCATCCCTTATCAGAACAGTTTGGTTCTGTTTATATGCCTCACTGTAATCACGCCTGCAACTGTACGTCACTAGCTATAGCAGCTAATAAACGCCATCCAATCATGTGCAAAGTCTAACATTCAGACTCTGAAATCCCCAGGCTGACAGAATTATACAAAACTCATATTAATTAGTCATGCGGTCTGCTCAGGTTGAGCCTGCAGTTGGCTGCTTCACAGCCATGCTGCTGATGGCTTATGTTTTTTTAGTTAAAAACAGCGCTGCTCCAAATGAGTGAAAGTGGGCACTCCTTCAGTTTCCGCGCTATTGATTTTCAGAAATATTCAAAAGAGCTTAATTTATCTTTACTGTAGGGAAGAGAAATGTAGAATCATGAAAAATTGTAAAATTTGACAAAATTTTATAGACGTTTTTAAACTGTAAACTTTCATAACTCTTGTTACCTTTATACTATGAACCGACCGATGCCTGCTCACATCTCCATCTCATTTATTTTCTGTTAAAACTTAGCTTTGTACATTTAATGCATTTAACAAATGTAGATGGATCTCTCATGGTCTCACAAACATGCAGCTTTACACCATGAACACACTTTTCCTGGATGTAATTATCTGCAATATGTTGCAGTTTAATGACAACTTTTAATATAAGAAAGCCTTTTATTGTGGCCTGCAAGCTGCTTTGTCTTTCTTTGAGACATTTAAAGGCGACTGTGGTGTATGTACATCTGTTTATTTCTGATACTTTGTGAAAGGACAAGATGTGCAGAAATAAGGATGTAGTTTGCGTGTCTGCTTGTGCCTGAACTGGATCCGCTCGGTGAACTTTGACCGGCCTGTTTAGTTGTGTTGTGCCGCATTAACAAAGCGTTAAAGTAGAAGCAGATGAGACTGGCTCATAAAGAGAGCGACATCTTGTTCAATGAAGGCCATGTTGGCAAGCAAACCTAAATGGTGAAATTACACACAGGCCACAACGTGATCTAATTTGTATCTTAAATATAGAATCCTAAATCTTTGACACGTTGAGTCACTATAATGTGATTGTCAGCCTGACAAGAAATTAAATTCTAGTTTATTTCATTTTTACATTTTATTTAACGGATGCATGTCACAAAATTAGAGCACAGTTAAACATCACATTTATTTCAAAATGTTCACCTTCACTTTCAGTTTTTCCTTCCACAAAACATTCCATTAAATTACTTTGATATGACCAATTATTCAGAAGCAATATATTTTGGTTTTCCCTCTTTGTTGAGGGTATTGGTGACCATCTGTGGTTGATGTTTATCATGTAGGTGATAACATAACTTTGTCTTTGAACAGTCTTTTTTTAGTTGTCAGTGTAAAACTGATTTTCTGAAAAACATTTGTGGATTTCATTAGTTTTATTAGTTCGAAGCCAAAATCTCTAGAATTAACCAAAAAGTTTGAAATATATCACACATCATATCACCATCTCATAAAGGACATTTGCCTTTTGAATTGATTTACTGAACTAAATCACCCTTTCAAGGATATTTTAATTTCCTTAAAATTAAAATTTGAATCTGTATTTCCTTGTTAGTGGAACAACGGTTGCTGTTAAACAAAGCCCAGAAGGAGCCTTCCTCTGTGCTGCTGCGGCACCAATCAAATGCTCAACAATGTCCAAATATCTAAATGGGTGGGAAAAATGTCGGCAGCATTGAAGCAATAAATATGGTGATGACTTTGAGAGGTGCACCATGAGTGATTTTCACAGATGAGATGTAAGCATTTGATCTGATCCCAAAAATCCCACCCTCCCCCCCACTCTTGAAGCCAAAGAAGGGCTGATGAGATGGAGAACGGGGCCAGTGAAGATGACAGAATTGATGATAACGATGAAGGTGGCGATTATTTTGATCAAATGGGATGGGATCTGACAGGGGGAGATGATATCCCGCGTGGTGCTCAGGTGTGCCATTTCTCAAATGCACCATTTGGCCATTTCCTCTCCCCACCAGTGTCCTTCTTCCAATATTTATAAGAGGGCAGGCTCTCAGAATACAGATAGGATCTTTGTCCATCTCATTTTAGGACCTTTCTTTGCATTGCTCACCTATTCTCTGTCAATATTTTCATCTGAGGGGGTCCTGTGTCCCAAAACAAAGGAGCTGACCTTTTTTGGAGAACCTTTGTTTGCATGTGTGCGTGGGCACATTCATGAAATCATTTTTTATTAGCATTTATGTATAATAGTTGAGCTTTGAATGCCCCCTTGCTCTGTTCATTCAAATGGAAAGGCCAGCATTCTTTTTGTGCTGCAACCCTGTGCTTTTATCACACTTCCGAGAGACATTAAGGAGCAGTTTGCTTTTATAGACTCCCTCTGCATCTCTCTAATGTCTCTTTACCAGGTATCACAACCATCACTCTACCAGCTCTACTTCTTAATGCCAACCCCTTGTCTATTTTCTCTTTGCCTTTTGTTTGATGCCATTTTTACCCTCTGGTGTACACATTAATACCCATCTTTATTTTCACATCCACCACAGGTTGCCCAGCCAACATCCACTGAGAGTAATTTATTCCCATCAATAATTAAGTGTGGTGTTTTGGGGCCTGCCTACCTGCCAAATTGTCTTTGACGCCATCCATTTTGTGCAACAGCATTTTTTTTTTATTTTTTTTTTTTCAATATTCATAATTTCATTAAAAAAGGAAGAGAGCTCAGCATTGACTTTCGGATATAAAATATATTCAAATATTTTTTATAAATATTTTTTTTATTGTAAATAAAGATTACTGAGAAATATTATGTAAGTGTATATATATATATATTCTTTTATAAATATTAATTTCTTTTTGATTAAATAAATACATACAGTGAGGAAAACAAGTATTTGAACACCCTGCAACTTTGCAAGTTCTCCCACTTAGAAATCTTGCTGCAAATAAGCAACACACAAATAAATTATTAAAAAATCATACATCCTGATTTCCGTTTTTTTTGTTGTTGTTGTTTTTGTTGTTGTTGTTGTGGATTGTCTCTCACAGTTGACATGCACCTAAGACGTACATTTCAGGCCCCTCCATGATTTCTAAGTGGGAGAACTTGCAAAGTTACAGGGTGTTCAAATACTTATTTTCCTCATTGTACATAGCACAGCAGTATTTTGCATGGAAGGGAAAAAAGAAAAAGGCAGATGAGTTCCGGATTGAATCTAAATCAGGAAGAAAATCACCAACGCCACAACTTCCATATGAGGAACATTCTTCCCAATTCTCCCACTGCTCTTGCTCCATTTTGTCACATATATCTCCCCACAACAAAGTAATAAACGAATACCAAGTTAGAGCCGGAGGCTTTGAGCTCATTAAATAAAACCGTCCCAGTAATCAAGTTGTGTCTTTTTCTCCTGCTTTGACGCCATTAAAGCTCTTTTATTAAGATGCCTTATTTTAAACACAGCTGCAAAGGAGGCAAGAAATGGAGGAGAAAAAGAAGCCATCATTTGATTTTTCTGTCTTCCTCCTTTCCCAAAGAAATAGCTTGCTGTCTCTCCTCTAACTCCCCTCGGAATTTAAAATACCAAGGCAGCAGAGATGAAACATTGCCTTCTTTTTGTCTTTCTCTCCCCTGGGGACGGTGACAGTGAGAGGGAGGAGAAGAGCCATAATTAAGACACCTAAAGGACACTTCCCCCTGCACCTCCCTCCTTGTCACTCACCTCACACAAGCCACAGAGAAGAACACTTAGAATATGTTGAGGGGTGCAGGTGTGGAGTTGTTAGTATTTGGGTTTGCCTGTGAACCTGACACTGTACAGTATGAGAGCTTGCTTGGATGCTTACATGCGCAGTAAAGGTAAAGTTAGGTTTTTATACTAATTACTACCAACATATAGTTTTTCTGGTGATCCGTGTATGAAGCATTATTTTTATAGTGATGAATAAAAGTGAAGTAGTGCAATTCAACAAAGACCAAATACATTTACGGATCAAATGTGTGCTAGGAAGCCCAATTATTGTTTAAAAGCTGTTCTTACATGCTGTCATTAAATTTTGTTAAACAATTATTTAATTATAAAAATAATATTTGGAAGATGAGATATAACAAATTAACATGGAACACTTTAACCTAAAGTCAAAATTTCAATGGACTGTTAGATGATTTTGTATGTAAAATAGAAATGATTTGCAAAGTGGATCAAAGGAAGGAAAAAGCAAAAGTTCATAATTATATGCACTTGTCGAAAAGAGCAAACAAATAGGTTTTGTAGAGAAAACTATTTGTTACTTTTTTTGTTGTTAATCATTCTTTAGACCTGGATTGAATGAAGAGAGCTGCTGACCTCTGGCCAAAATGGTTCTGGTTTATGTTCAAAGAATTTCAATCTTCAAGCTTTTTTGCGCAGGGAGGAGTAGTACATCCCCTTCTTTGCTTGTTACTGTCAGTTGTCAGTCAGATTTGTACGGTGGAAAAAAGTGGGACAAATCCCTGAACATTTAAGTTTTTAAAATAAATGTCTAGCTTTTCTTGTTTTGTCTGGCATAACACAACAAAGTGTGCTAGTTATGCTACCGGAACAGCACCATCCCCAGTGTTAACCTTTGCTGTTTCGGTTGGCTGGCTTGTCGGGGACACGGGGATGCTTCCTCCAGTGCTGACGTTGTCCGCTTCGGAGTTAACTCCCATCAAGTTTCCAAAGTTTAGGGAAAAAATGTTTACGGAGTGGCGAACTCAGAGTGAGGGCCTTTTGCAGCTACTGGGCCTGCACTACGTCCCAGATTCTCTGCACTGCGGGCTTGGAGATGACTGAGCTGGATACAAATGTTGGCTATTGCAGAATATGTCATCTGATGTGGCCACTTTTGACTACTAGCAACATTTGGAGTTTGACTGTTTGCCCTATGTCACTTCTTAGCTTCACTGCACACTGGACAGATTCATCTTTAATTAAAAGCAGGCTGTCCTTCACGGCACTTGTACTGCAGACTATGATCAACCAACTCATGAGATATGGAAAATATACAATAATATACATATAAAGAAACAGTGGCTCCTGGAGAGGAAGGCAGCTGGTTATCTCAAGCACTTCAAACTTGTGAAAAGCTACTGAGGTCATTGATTTTGACACCTGGTACGTAATGTTCTGTTAATTTTAAATACATTTACATCCACGTTTTTTGTGTGTGTATAGAAACTGTGGACATATTTTGTTCTTCACAATTTAGAAAACATGTTTAAAGTAAATACAGTAAATAGAACAAATGTGAAGAAAAATTACATTAATTAGCCAGAAATTAGAATTATACTTTTTTTGTGGATGGTATCTGATCTGTGATTCTTAGTTTAAATACTGAAATTTTTGATTTTTTTATTTCTTTTTCCCACCACCAATTCATGAAGTGCTTTAAAAACAAGAGCACATGCAATGTTTGGTCTACGAATGCAAAAACCTACTTTGTTTTGCATGTGAATAAAAATCACATGCATCTTAGCAACAAGTCCTTAAATGGGATCAATGAATCTGCTGCACAATTGTTGTTTTTTTCTTTCATATATGGTAGTTCTTGGAAAAAAATCTGAATTGTTTAATATTTCAAAGCTCTGAAATCAAACATAGCTAGAAATTTGTAGCAATACGAAAAAATAGTAGTATTTCTACAAACAAAAACTACCATGTTTCATAATTTCCAAAATCTTCTAAGACGTGCGATGTTAGTTATTTTCTTCATCACCTTTTGTGCAAGAGTCTTGATAAACAGAGCACAGGCACCTATTTGCTTCCTCACAGCACGGAGTCCACTCGCCGTGCCACTTTGTTCAGGTAGCTATCCGAAGTGAGAAAACTGACACGTCGAGCAGACAAAATGATAACAGGCAAACGCCGCATCAAGCCTCGCAGATGCAAACCTGTCAACCAGCCGCTCGCCTCGCTCTCCACAGGCTGCCATTTTCCCCTTGAGCCAATCAGACTGAATTATGGGAAGGGCGCCCTCGATTGTGGTGTCTGTGTCGGAGAGGTAATTCCGCCTGACAGCTGCTTGCTTTCAGACAACAGCCAGTCTTTATGGAAATCATCCTTCCAGTTCTTGCTGCAGTCGGGTTTTGCTGATAACAGCCTGGATGAAAACAAAGCTGTCCATTTTCTACTTTATTTTTCCAGCGTGTACATCTGAGAATTAGCAAAGCAACGCTAATATCCCATGGACATTTCTTGTTTCCAATATGAACTTTGACTAGAAATCCTGTGATACTTTTAGAGATGAAAGAGCATAAATGCAAATGAGTTAGTTTTTCCATGCAAAATGTCCTGCTTTTGCTTCAAATTAGTTATTGATGGCATGTTGGGTATTTATTTATTCTAGTTGAGTGGGAAAAAGAGATATCTGGAAATAATTACATGTGCATGGCTGAATTATTATCATTATTTTTTTTTTCCAAAAGATTATACATGAACTGTGTCCCCATAAGTGGTTTAAGTTGGGGACATTTAGACAAAATCTATAAATGGTGTTACATGAAAAATATAATTGCTTATATGTAGCATATTTTTGCAGCTGATTGTAAAAGATAAAAGTAACGGTGATGAAAGGATAAACAGATGTGTTTTTTCTAAGCTAGAATGGTGTTTCATTTAAAACTTTAATTCCCAAGCAGAACGATTGAAACCTTTGGTGTGTTATTGGAAACATTTCAGAGTTCAGCATATTATTTCAACTTTTCAAAGAGACTGACAACTTTCTCTCATCCTTTCCTACAAAATAGCTAAATGTGTTTCAAATTGAGCTGAGAGCATCTGCATAGAGCAATTTTCAAGTCTTGCCACAAATTGTAAAATTTTATTTAAGTCTGGATTTCAGACTTAAGTATTTCACAATTTCTAACCTCTTTGGAAGGTTTGGCTAAATGTATTACAATCAACTCTGAGCAATGTCTCTGTCCATGTTGAGGAAATCCTTTCCACAGCATGGGGCTGCCACCAACATGTTTCACTGTGGGTATATTGTGTTCAAGAAAATATGTAGGTATTTTGTCTATTTGCTGACATACATAATTTTGCCACTGGTTTTAAAAGATAGCCATAGTACTAATTAATAGATTTCGCAATAGTTTATTTGACTTTATGGGATGATGCCATTATTCATTGACTTACTAGCCAAACACTGGCTTACATTTGAGTTCCTAGATCTGCAATAGTTAGGGTTACAAGTGTGGATTAGAAACTAAATTGCCATGGAACTGCTAATCTAAATGGTTAATCATCAATGAGCAGTTTCAGTTTTGGACCCGTTCCCTTCACTGTAAACAGTAGTAATGAAGCCTTTTGTGCATCATTGGCAATATTTATAGGCGTCTTAGAAGAAAGGGCAAACAGAGGGGTGCTACTTTCCACTCACTTTGCAACTGGTAGGGAAATTGTCTTAATGGCATCATTAACATGTGTCCTTGAAGTGAATCCCAAATATTTATGCTAAAACCGAGAGGAACCACTGGTCCATCAAGCAGTAATGAACAGCAGAAACCACAACAGTGTGAAACAAAGTTGAGTGATCAGTCCTGCTGTCTGTTTCTCATGAATTTTCACTTTCACTTTGTGTCCCCCCGTGCCGTCTCTTCTGCTGTCTGTTCGCTTCTCTCTCCTGGGAAAAATTTCCTGTCAATATCACATTTATATTCATGTGGAAAAAGCACGAATCCCCCCCTGGGTGGTCTGCAGTCAGTCAGCAGTCCTCTTATTATCCTTTAAAGGTGACTTCTCTGACGTCTCAGCTCGGCTGACATACCGGACCGCACGGTTCGGCTCAACACAGGGTGACCTCTGGGCGGTAATCAAAGGGACGGCTGACAGTGCTGTTACAGTTGGTTGCTGACAACAGCTAGCCTAGTGAGGGCCGCTTCTTCCCATAGCACGGGTTAAATTTTGAAGAAATGCGCTGGGAATACGGCGTATTCTTTATACAGCGGGATAATTGGACAGACACTGGGGATTCAGGTGCTCACTCAGCAGCATCACGCACCTTTCGGAGCGATGTGTGCCACTTTGAATGTAATGCCAATTCCCCTCTGACATCTGCCTCAGTATTTGTTGGCAGAGCAGATGGTGTCAGTGTGGTGATCAGCATTTTTCCTCTGAAGCTGCCATCAACATTGGCATCCTAATGATCATAGCTGCTCACAACAGCTCCAGCTCCATATTTTATGCTCACCATAGTCACCATTTATACACAACTAACAACAAACCTGAATAATGGTTTCCACTGTTTGCATATGGCATGTGAATATTTCACTTTAAATTTTATCCCTCTCCATCATATTTTTGTGCAAGGGAGGAAAAAAAGCTCTTAGATTTCAAAGCGGCCTGAAGTGTATGCTGCTTTAAAGTCAAAACCTTATTATCATGGATATATTAAGAACACATTTGACAAGTAAAAACATATTTTGAACTGTTATTTGAAGAACTTAGAAATTAAGATAGTCAATAATTGCATTACTTTCAAAAATGTATTCTTATACCTTGGCTATTTTTTCTCATTTCATCAAATTACAACCATAAAATTTTGTGCATTTTATCAGCTTGGACCTCTGGAGACCAATTGGATCAGGAGCAGAACATTTGTGAACAGTAACACTGGACTTTGACTGGGCCCTTCTAACATATTTTTGGGTCTAATGTAAGCCATTCTAATGTATCATTGACTATAAGGTAAAACTCTATTCCTGTCTTAATTGTTTTGCAACTTCCCTGTTCATGTTGAAGTAACTGCATGATGTTTCCTCCACAATGTTTTGCCGTGAGAATGGAGTGTTAGTTTTCTGTGGCATATTGGGGCTTTTGTATGGTAGCAAAGAAAGATTGTGTGATGTCGTCTGATCAGATCGCCTTCTTGGTTCAGTGTGTCTTCTACATGACTGGACCTCTTATTGGAACTTTTCAACAACGACTTCCTTCTTGCCACTATATCATAAACGCCTGATTTGTGATTTGCATGACTGACAGATTTTCCTCCAGAGTTGCCATGGGCCTCTTGGCTGCTTCTCTGTTTATTTACACTTCTTGCCTGGCCTGTCATTTTAACCAGACAACCATGTTGTGTAGATTTGCAGTTGTGTAACTCTTTCCGTTTAAAAGAATTCTGTGAGATGTCCAAAGCTTGTGATATTCTTTTATGACAAAACCTGGCTTTAAACTTCTCCATAACTTTGCTCCTGATTTGTTGCACTGGATTTTATTTTGGTGCATTAGAGTAAAAAGGGAGAAAATTAGTTTTAAAACTATCCATTTTTATAATAAAGCACAGTTTTATATATGTAGTACAACATATTTATATAGTTGTAACAAAGTGTAAGGAGTATGAAAACTTTTGCAAGACATTGCAAACGAGAACAATTTTGGAAGTGTCTTTCAATGTTGGGAGATAATTTTACTTCCAAAAAAAGATAAACTTCCTCGCTAAAGTCTGACTTTTTGTGCCAAAGTTAGCTCAGCAGTGGCTCATCACAGCACACCCCTCCCAGCTCCTGCTGCAGAAGTGATAGTTTTGAAGGGCAAAGCCAGTGAGAGTGAGACGGGCCATCTGACGAGCGCTGGCTCCCAAGCACCTCTCTCTGCCTCCGCTGTCTAATTATGCTTCAATCATACGCGGGAGCACTGCGTGTGGTAAATTATTTCGTAGAGCAACGCGGAGACGTGCCGAGCTGAGAGCGTGAGAGAAAGTGAGAAACGGAGACGGAGGCTAGCCGGAGTGAAAGAGATGAAGTGGAAAGAAAAGGTAGGAAGGGTTGAAAGAAAAATGGAAGTTGAGAGGGGGACACAAAGTGAGACCCGGTAGAGAGAGAGAAATAGCTGGAAGGGGAGAGCCAGAGGTTTGCCACCCATTATATCACCTCAGACAGCCTGTACAGCAGGAGACAGGCCCACACTAATGAACAAAGTTACAAACTTATCACTTATCAAGCAGAGAGAGGCAAGTGAGAAAGTGAATCATGAAGAGGAAGGAAATAACTGGCAAGAGACAGCTTTAGCATAACTAATGCTTCTGTGAATCAGTGGTGTCCTGGACTTAATGGCCAAGTGCTTTTATTTTTCATGATGCAATATGGATTAGGTTTACCATTTTCAGGAAATAGCCATGTACTAACACTAAAGAGTCGTCTCCAACACACCTGTATCAAATTACTGAATTCCCTCACTAGCAGCTGATCAACTCAGCGGTGGCACCGTAATGATCCACTCGTTTGATTCAGGTGTATTGAAGAAGAGATGCATCTAAATGTTGCAGGAAGGTAGCTCTCAAGGACATGACTTTGGCAATCCTGTTGTGCACGACAAAGTTCACGTTATATATCAAATGTTTTGAATAGATGTATTATAATCTCACTTCACCTGAAGTGCTGTATTTTTATTTTTATTTTTTACAACTGCTGTATTTTAGGTGCAGCCCTGTCAATGTGCAAATGTTTCTTACAGGGATTTATTTCACCCAAAAAGCTTAGTGAATTCCCCCTTTGTGTAATGAAACATGAATACTAAGTGGATTATTTAAAGGAATAGTCTGTGGAGTATGGTAGAAAGATGCTTCAACAATATCAAAGTGTGGTTGTGTGAAACATTATAGCTCTTCTTAGGAATAATCAGTCGATCATCAGGGTGTTTTTCCAGGTTTTATGACTCTCCACTCTTGCTGCAAAGCTGCACCTAATTAAAGCACAGTTTAAATGATTGTATTTATGCATATGTGAATATTATCTATTCTGCTCTCAAATTGCTCCAAAATTGCCTTGTGTCCAATCATCTGCTCAAAAATATGAACACTCAAGGCCTCCTTTCTCAGTTTGTTCACTGCTGCCAGGCTGGCTTTGAAGCAAATATAAATATGGCTTTTTCAGGCTTAGTAATGGCCACAGTGTGCAGTTATTAGAATCTCTTTGATGTGGCAACTGTGCCAACCTGCTTGCTGTCTCTGTGAATTGATCTGGCTCAATTAGTGGGCCCACAGAGACGGCGTTCAAAGGACCGGGCTTCCATGCTCGACGCTGACACACATAGACCAGGTGAAACGCTTTGCATTCATTTACTCAGCTGGCCCTGAGAAGACAACCCGGGAACAGACGTGAGTATTGGAAAATCAATCGCACACCTTTAGTGTTAAGCAAAGCTTTCACTTAAAAAGTTTGGTGCATTTTTTTAAAGAGTACTTTTTTTTTTTTTTTTCTATTTCATTACAGACAATTTTAGGCCCAAATTGGATTTTAAAACTTTCTCCTCGGCATCTCAGCTCAACATTTGTGTTTGCTTATTTTGGTTCTTTTGAAGACATGTCAAATTTCACTCCTCGTTTCTCTCCTGACTCAGATAACCCATTTCAATTTGTCTTCATCAGTCATGCTAATTAAGTCATTGATTGAAATCCTCTTTACCACCCACCCTGAGACTCCTCCTTATATATCCCCATCTATGCATTCCCTTTAGCTGTTTCTCCATCTATCTCTACATCTGCTTAGCAATGTTAGCTCTACACATTTTGTAGGCTCATAAACTAAAAGTAAAGAGCCACCCAGCATTTGGATTTAGTTACAGATTTTTCGGATAAAGGAATTTGGGAGTCCAGGCTGAGTTTTTCTGAGTCAGTCCAGGTGATGGAGGACACGTATCACCTTATGTCTTTTTAGCAGCTATGGCAATTTAAGTAAGATAAATTCCTAACTTTAGTATTAGTATTTTTAAATCATATCAATTCTATCAGACACATACCTTCTACTTTGTTTTTCTTTACCTCATTCCTTTTATCCATACCTTCCTCTCATTGCACCACCTTCTCTTGCTCTCTTTTTCCCTGTGTATCTTCCTCTTTATGAATGGATTCAGCAGGTATGCCATGCTAAATTACCCTGACTGTATCCATTTCCAGTTGCCTCAATCATATGTGAGACGTCTGTAGTAAGACGGAGCTTTGAGTCCAGGCAGAGCAGATCAGGGCTGGAGTTGCTGATCAGCTCTTTGACATAAAGTCAGCCGCTCATCCTGCCTAATGAGCAGGAGGAAGGCTGGAGTTAACAGGCCTCTTTTACTTTTTTCTCATCTCACTAACTCTGCCTCCGAGTATCTCTGTATGTGGACATGGCTGTGAAATACAAAGTGATAAGAAAAGCATTAAGGTTGTGATTATCCAACACTTTGAATAAAACTGACACCTTTTTTTTTTTATTTTTGTACGTTTTCAATTGACACATTATCTTATATTATTAAACTTTTTTGTCTCCATGCAAAAAAAGGATCCAAAGATATAAAAGAGGGGTCATTGTAGTTTATCTATGATCAGAACGGCCAAAGCACTCAAGACATATTCTAGGAGTGTTACTTTGCAGGAAAGGAGAAGAAATGGATGAGGGGGAGAAAAGGAAGATAAAGTGTAGATCTTAAAGTGGAGTGAAGTAGGGGATCTTTTTCCTCGCACAGTTTTCTCCAGGGTCTGGATGTAGTTAGAGATGGTCAGCAGTCTGGACGAGGAAATCGAATGGGGAGAGGTAGATGTATGGCACATGGGTGTCTTAGGCCCCTGTGAGGTGATTTTTAGATCATTGGCTTTTCATCAAAGTGTATTACAAACAAAACAAAACATCAGCACATTCTGAAGCTCCAAAGATCCCAAAGTCTTTCAGGCTGGGAAAGAAACACATGCTTCAGTCTTATTTTAGAATTTCTTTCTCTCTCTAGTTTTTTTTTTTTTTTTTTTTTTGTTACAATTACTATCCAACAGCCAAGTTTCAGTCTCATGTTAAGGATTTCATACCTCAACTTTTACTCATTTTGTCACATTGCATCCACAAACTGTATTGAACTATTCATGTGATAAACCAAAAACAATGTATAACATTGATAGAAAATGCTGCTGTGTGCATTTGTATGTGAATCAACACTTTGTTGAAGGAGTTTATGGTATAATTACAACTGAAGGTCTTAACAGGGCCTTCGGACATTTACCAAATATTCTGTGAACATAAATTCTCAAGTCTTGTTGGATTTAGATCTACACTTAAATGGGTCACTTTAACACATAAAGGTACAACTAAAAATATGAAATACTGTGTAAAAATGCACTTTTTTCTAGCCAGTCATTTCACAAAGTAAAACTCATATATGATATGGAATCATCACTCATATATATTCCAAGCTTCTCTTTCTTGTAATTTTGATGATTTATGACTTATGATGTAAACCCAAAATTCAATGTTTCAGAAAACTAGAATACCGTGAAGAAAGTTATTATTGGCAACCGGTGGTGTCTCACCCTAATTAGCCAATTAATTCAAGACCCCTGCAAAGGTATCCTGAGCCTTTAAACAGTATCTCGCTCTGAGTCAGTAGGCTATACGAAGTCATTGATGCTCAGCTATGGGTACCTGCCCACACTAACAGAGGCACCAAAAGCTGGTTCAGTGTTGAGTGTGTTCCTGTTCTTGATTGGGCAGCAAATTCCCCTGACCGTAACCTCATAGAAAATCTATGGGCCAGATTTTCAGATTTTGATCCGAGTAAAGGGCACTGAATATAAGAGCATGCCACACTTTTCAGTTGATATTTGTATAAATACAAAACATGTTTTTCACTTCCACTTCATAGTAATGTTCTACTGTGTGTCGGTCTATCTCACACACTCTCTCTAAAAGACATTGAAGTCTGAAAGTCAGTTTCATTACACTGCTTGTTGGCAAATGTCACATTTTATAATAGCTTGTCATTCAAACTCAGCTTTTCTGCACATGTATTCAGAGAAACTCTTATCTAGAACTTCCAGGATTCTCTGCTGCCCTTTGTTTCTCTGCAGTGCCACTGTTTTGCATGCACACATTGTAATGTCAGTCTTGTGAATGCATGCTGACTTGTGTTATTTCCCTTTCGCTCTATATCTTTCCTGTATCTCTATTTGTCTTTGTTATGCCTGTCAATGTTTCGCATAGCTCCTTTACATTCCTAAAAGCGAGTATGCTCTTTTCTTTCACTTACGGTATGCTTGATGTTCTGCCTTGCTGCTGTTTCTCCAACATTCCTCTTTGATATATTTGTTTTCCTTGTTATATTCAGATTCTTTTTGTTATCTCTGTGCTGTTGGTGTGTTGTGCAGAACATTATTGGGCTGGTGTCTCACATTTTATCTTTGCGCCATCTTTTGGGTTATCTCAGTCCTGTTGTCTCCTTTTTAATCACATGACACAATCAAGGAGGTGACCTTTCTCTTCGACCACTCTCTGAGATTTCTTAGCAGTACCACAGTGTGTTGTCTTGTTGGCAGCGGATGGTTTATGTAGTTTCATATATGTTATCCGAACGAACTTAAAGTGTTATTCTTGTGAAATTGCTTTAGTTTTACTTGAATGCTTTTTAAACTGTTTTATTTCAGAGCCTTCTCCTTCAGATGTGGCTTCTCATATGTTTCAAACCTGTTCAGCTCTGAGCGATGTCTTTGTTTTTCTCGGCAACTGTGATTTGTCTGCTGCCATCATTTGCGTACGCCTGTGTTTACATGTCTGCAAGTGTGCGTTGTTACATTTGATTCAGAGCATGACGTGATTCGTAGCAGATGGCTGCTTTCCTCCAAAGGAGTCTGACAGCAGAAGAACGTTAAAATTGAAAATGGTAGACAAGCTAGGAAAGGGGGGGGGGGAACGGAGATGTGATTACCATCAAGCCACCGGCTCAGTAGAGCGAGCATCCATCTGCATCCTCCTTCTCTGCTTGGTATGTGACATAGATACAAAACGTCTCCCTGGCTAATTTGCAGAGTTAACCACACTTTTCACAAATTAAATTTGAAGCAAGCAGTCAAACAGAATCAGCTCTTTATCTTCTATGTACTGCAAAAAGATTCTTAAGTATCTGCTTGAGGTTGTTTGTACATTAGTTGATGGCTAATGCCTCTCTTCTGTCCTTTTTTGCCCCTTATGCAGAACATTGAGACAGCTGCTTTATCAAATATCTAAACAGAAATGCTTAGTACTCATGAGAGCAACTCAGAGCTGTGTGTATATTTTTTGGCAGTGTTATTCCACCCTATAGCAATGCAGGAACCACCGTAGATCCTGCACACCCTTATTAAAAGGCTACGAACACCTCATAACTGTCAGAAAACGGCAGAGGCAGCATTGACAAACGAGCTGGTAGGGAGACACTGCCATGTCCAATAATGATCAGTCTCCCAGAGGCGCCTCTGTGAGATTAAGCCAACATATAGGGATGTTTCTCTTCACGATATCCCATCACGTTAGGAAATAGATGTCAGTGGTTTTTGTTTTTAAGTTGCACATTTACAAATCATTTTCACAATGCTTCCTTTTTCAGCTCTCTTATAGGCTGATAGCACAAAGGAGCTATTAAATTTCATCTTTGTAGTAAAAAAAGATGAAAAGGACTGTAGAAGAATAGATTAAAGGCTGCTTAAAACTCAAAAAGTCAAAAGTTACCAAAGACTGATACCTGCAGGTAAGAATCACCAGACACAATCCAAGTCCCAAGATTAAAGAAGTTAAAGCAACATCTCCAGCTCAAATCTGGCTTCATAAAGTGAAGATTTAGTTTGTCCAATGAATAGGTCAGAAGAAATATTAACTTATGAAAGGAGTGAAAGCAATTGCTAATAAAAGCTCTCAATGTTGAGCTTTGTTTACCTCTAAGTCAGTGGCTGATAATCACTTATGACAAAGTGATAAGTGATCTTACTTTTCTTACTTTTTCTTAGAGCAACTAGCATTGTTGCTCTAAGATAGCACCATAGAGTATTCACTAGTATGAATACTTCATATTAGTGAGACGTTCAGGGATTGTGGAAGTATAAGTCTTACTCTAATCAGTCTGTAAATGGTAATAAAAGGTAGTAAAAAGTCCTGATTTACAAACAGAATCTATCTGCAGTCAAAACCTCAGTCATTCATTTGGCTCAGACACGTATAAAGAGTGATCTACATGAGATGTGATACCAAGCTTCATAGCTCTACATGATGGAGGATAGTTTGATGAGTTATTTTGGATTTCACACAATCTGTGGATATCAGCATAATTTTATAATAGATGATATAAAAATATAAGACACATTAAATGAAGGCATTTATTTACTTGGCTAACTTTATGTTCACAAGCACAACTGGTGCCAATGCTTACTCCGTTTCTGTAATTGTGCTATGTCATTGAGACTAGCTCTTTCCCTTAAATTCTAGACTACAATTGCTTCATAGAGATTTATTTACTCTTATTATAGGTTTTACATGTAATGGTCTTTTTTCTTTACATTTGTGTTACTTTCTCATGCTTTAAAATAGACCTGAAGTGATTTATATAACAGTGTCTTGGTGAATATCATGCAGTCAGCCGGGCGTTTTTATAATCAGTGCCATAAACATTATTCTTTGCTGCTATTGTTAGATGATTTGCCTTTTTTAGAAGATGGTTTTTTCCTCAGTTTCTCTTTTTTTTTTTTTTTTTTTGTCATCTCACAATTTCAACATTCATTAGCACTGTGGCTGTCCAGTTGTCTATATCAGTTTAATTCTGGATGAGTTAATGAGTATTCATGGACACTGTCATAATACATTAACACAAAAAACAAACCTGAAGCACCTTGTTATGTTTTCATAAGGAAACATGATTTTGTTTAATACTCTAAGGGGAATAGATGGATGATTTTTTTTGTCTCCATTAATAAATCAGTTTAGCAATCTCCATGGAGACAGTCACACCCATGCTTCGGAAGCTGACAGTAAGGCTGCTTGTTGCCTTAAGGAACAGGGAGACTAGGGAGGAGGAGAAGGAGAAAGCAGTAGTGAAGTCAGGGTTAGGCAAGATGGGATCTGAAAAACCAGGAGGGGAAGTAGAGATGTTCCTCCAATCAAATTATTGGCCAATCAAGTCATAACGTGAGTAATTCAAGGCTTACATCGACAGCCATAATCTTATTGCTTGTGCATTAGGGGCTCAAATGTGGGCTCCTAGTGAGCATGCTCATTGGGAGGTCTGTAAGATAAAGATGCTTTGATAGCAGACAAGAGAAATTTACTTTTGATGTAGTGTTTATATGTGTGACAGGCAATCTGTTGTTCTGCTGACATAAAGGCTGTCTCTACATTTTGGGCTAAATGTGAAAGATTTTTCAAAAGCCAAGTTAAGAGAAGTTGCTGTAATCATCTGCTTCAGGTTTGTTTCCAATGGCGACATTTCTCATATTCCTAATTACAGAGAAAAGTTGTGATGTACTGTTCATGCACCGCCCTTAGGGTCCTTGGCCATATTTGACTCATGTATTGAGGAAAAGTACCATCTATCCTCTAATGAGTCCTGCCAAGGACTCATTAGCATTTTTTTGTATATTTAATGTGCATATAGAATGTGATGAAAATAGTTGACCTCTACATGTCAGCAATCTAAACTGAGGGAAATTGTCTGGAGAATATTCGGTGTATATGAGGCCGGTGTGATGAAAGCTGATCACCAGGAGAACGAACACCTGGAAAAACAAAACAATGAGGCCCGCCATTGGGATGGAACGGGATCCAAGAATAATAAGGCCAAACCCTCTGAAAGAAAAAAGGGTTTCCGGCTTCGGACACTGGTGCTGAGTGCTAATTGTGTTCAGTTTCAGTATCCCAGTGCTTCAGAGAGGGGGAAAAAGCCTGGCATGTTTCCACTCTGATTTGCATGAAGAGAGTTCCTGACCCATCTCCCTCCATCATACGTGGACGTTTACAGGCGCATATCCTCCCTGATCTCCTCCCACGAATGGGGATAGACGTTGTGGAAACAGCTGCCAAAAGAACAGCTTGTCGCTGAGAGAAAGTAACTGGAGAGAATGAAGGTAATCAGTTTTTTGAAAAAAAAAAAAAAATACTGCCTCTCCGTCCCCTGCCAGGAGTTAGTTTATGTTGTGGCTTCTTTGTGTGTGTGGGGATAGTGTAGGCCTGGCACTGTGGCTTCAGCCACCCACTCCTATCTGTGCTGCTAATTCAACAATGGAGGGTTTAGGTCGTAAACTAACAACAGCAACAGCCAAACAGAATGAAGTTCTGTTCCTGTGTGTGTGTGTGTGGGGGTGTGTGTGCGTGTGTGTCTTTGTGTGACTGTGCTCTGGGAGTGCTGACATTTTATTTTTTTATTTCAGCCATATGCTTATTTGTGAATGACAGTAAGGCTTATTGTTGTGATACCATAACAAGTCCCAATAAGTGAGCAATCACCTTTTTTTTTTTCTTTTCTTTTTTTTTTCTTTTGAGCGCTGGCAATCTGCCTTCCCACAATATTGTGGCATGTGTCCCTGTTCTCCCACACACTCATTCTCAGGAACAAATCTGATTCCATCACAAATGACTGACTAAAGCCATTGTAGCAATGCAGCACAAGTTGAACGGATGTAACAAGCTTATGCATGGTGGATCTAGTTTGATGCATTCCACGTGCCGCAGAGTGATCATGAATAAACAGGAGCATCTCTACTTCCTCTAATAAAGCCTGTCAGCTCAAGAGGAAGTGACAGGTTCAGCAGTGTTTCTGGTTCACAGCATCTTGTGAGTAACTTCAGCTATATAAACCAAGTAGAACATATAGTACTTGTAATCTAATGTGCCCACATGTATCAGTAAATTATTTAGACCACGTGCATTTTTTGTCCTTGCAAAGACACATTGAACTTTTCAACATTCAAACAACCTTTCATGTGTTTTACTGGAATTTTATGTGGCAAGCCAGGAAAAAGTAAAGAATAATTTATAAATGGAAGGAAAGTGATGCATGGTGTTCAAAAATTTTATTTAACCCCATTTACTCTAATGTCCCTAAATCAAATCAGCTGCATCATATTGTCTTCCGATGTTACCTAATTGATTAATAGACTCCATCTGTGTTTAGTCTCAGTTTAAATCCAACAGTTCTGTGAGGACCACAGTGGGTTTGTGGGTACATCAGAAAACGAACAGCCTCATGAATGCCAAGAACCACAGCAGACAGGGCAGAGATAAAGTTGTAGAGAAATTTAATGCAGGGTTACTTTATAAAACAATATCCCAGCTTCTTGTGGACCACTGTCCGATCCATCATCTGAAAATAGAAAGAGTATCACACATGCAGATGTTCTAAAACATGGCTGTTCACCTGAACTGGCATGTTGAACAAGGAGGCATTAATCAGAGAAATGCCTAGAAATTCCTCATTTTAAAACATCAATATCAGCAAAACGCTTTTATGATAACCGCTCTGCAAAGTCATGATTTTCATAAATACAACTTTGAACCACCATATACTTGAACTTAAACACTTGCGGTCACAGTCTTTGCTCTAATCGCCTTCAGCCTTAAAATACAACAGTGGTCTTAATAGTAGTAGTTGATGAGACACTATGGATAAGATGGGTGTGTGAAGAAAATGTAGCACCTTGTCATTTGCCAGAACTGAAGCAAGAAGGGTAATATCACAATGTTTATTATGTAGTGGAAAGAAAATACTACTGTAATAGGAATGATATTTGCGTGATGACGTTAATAACAGACTCTTAACTGAAAGTGCTATATTTGAAAACATGATTAAGTTTAGACATTGTATGACATCTCACAGTACAGTGGCACCTCTTTACTGATTCTGTGACACCACTTTTCTTGTGATAACTGTAACAGACCATGCACCATATCGTCACGTGTCAAAATGCATGAAACAGACCAATTCAAACAAAATTATGAATCAGAACATGGACTTGTGTATATATATATATATATATA
>CAEGAE010002129.1:0-15634 GCA_903067095.1 Girardinus metallicus
GCATGTCCCCACTGACCAATGTTCATTTTTCAATGAATATAAAACAAATAAAAATAGCCAGTAACTGCAAGTTATTTTTAAACATTTTTTGGAGTACTTTAACCTAAATAAAAGAAATATGAGGAAAAGTACATGAATTATTTATAAAATCCCACTTTTTAATCATGTCCCTCCAGTTTTGTTCAACCCCGTAACAGCATACCAATCCCTCCTTTTTATAAATGATGGTTCTGTCCAATTTCAGTCAGCACCCTGGAAGTGACATCACTTAAGTCTCTTCCCGCTCACACTGTAAAGAGATTTAAGTGTTAGGAAAGTTTCTTACCTATATTTGATTATTTTTTATCCAAAAATCGTCGTCGTCAAGCTCAGCCTTTCAACACTGTTACGTAAATTATATTTATTGTTGTTTGGGAAAAAGTAAAGAATTTTCTTTACTTATGTATGTTAATTTCTTGTTTTCATCATATCATATGTTGCTCCATACCCTATCTGATGTGGACTTATGGCAACTTTTAGTGAAAATCTTCAACCCTGTAACGTTCAACCCAGTTACAGAAATGGTGATTTAGTTATGGGGTTGAACGTTGGACTGTTGTTAAGCCAGTCGGAGTGTTCAACCCCGTTACAGTCTGGTCAACTTTTAAAATGGGTTCAACCCCATAACGTGATAAATTGTTATGATTTTTTTTTATAATAACAGCAAATATTAGACTAACATTTGTTGGGCTATATGCAAAGTTTAAAGAATTATTCAAAAACATAAAAAAGCCTGATTTAATTTTTATTTTTAAGTGTATTTTTATGATTTATGAGAAACGTTTTACATCAAGTTGCCATATTCTACTTATCAGTCTAATTATTATGATTCAGAATCAAATAAAATATACTTACAATTAGTTATTTTAATCAAGGGACACCTCTCCTTGGGCTGCCACCTTATCGTGGTGGAGGGGTTTGAGTGTCCCAATGATCCCAGGAGCTATGCTGTCTGGGGCTTTATGCCCCTGGTGGGGTCACCCAAGGCAGACAGGTCCTAGGTGAGGAACCAGACTAAGTGCAGCCTGAAGACCCCTATGATGAGAAATAACTTTGGACTTGGCATTCCCTCTCCTGGACGCCCCACTCTGGAGCCAGGTATGGAGGGGGGGCATGATGGCGAGCGCCTGGTGGCCGGGCTTTTACCCATGAAGCCTGGCCAGGCTCAGCCCAAAGAGGAAACATGGGTCCCCCCTCCCATGGACCCACCACCTATGAGAGGAGCCAAAGGGGTCGGGTGCAGTATATGATGGGTGGCGGTTGAGGGAGGGGACCCTGGCGGTCTGATCCCTGGTTGCAGAAGCTGGCTCTTGCGACGTGGAATGTCACCACTCTGGTGGGGAAGGAGCCGGAGCTAGTGTGTGAGGTTGAGAGGTTCCGGCTAGGAATAGTTGGTCTCACCTCGACGCATGGCTCTGGTTCTGGAACCAGTATCCTTGAGAGGGGCTGGACATACCTCCACTCTGGAGTTGGCCACGGTGAGAGGCGTTGGGCAGGAGTGGGCATACTTGTTGCTCCCCATCTCAGCGCCTGTATGTTGGGGTTTACCCTGGTGAATGAGGGGGTAGCCTCCCTCCGCCTACGGGTGGGGGGGACGGGTCCTGACTGTTGTTTGTGCTTACAGGCCAAACAACAGTTCAGTATACCCACCCTTCTTGGAGTCCTTAGAGGGGATACTGGAAAGTGCCCCTCCTGGGGACTCTCTTGTTCTGCTGGAGGGCTTCAACGCTCATGTGGGGAAGGACAGTGAGACCTGGAGGGGCGTGGTTGGGACGAACCATAATTTAGAATTATGAAACTACAATACAAAAAAATAAAGTAAAATAAGTAAACCAGTATTGTATTTGTAATAAAGAAACCCCAAGTGAAGAAAGCTAAAAACATAATAAAATTCTAAAATGCACAAAAATGTAGTTTGAAACAAATAAACAGAGACTAAACATAAAATTGAATATTCTAAAATTAAATTAATTAATTAACTGCCTGATTAATTAAATTATATTATCCTAGTTAACTTTACGATATTAGTAAAAACTAGATAAAAAATTATGTAAAAGACATTAAAATTAAGTAAAAACAAATGAAAAAGAATTCAAGTTAAACTATTTAACATTTGAATAGTTTATAGATAGGTAAAAAAAATGCTAATACAGTTTAAGTAAGAATATATGCTTTTTATTTTGCTGGAATAAAATAGTTATTACTTTCTAAATAAACAGAATAATAGACTATAGGCATTTTAATTTTATACTGGCTTTTGTGTAATGAAAATGTGCCACAGCCCCTTTTTCCAAGACAATTTCAGCTCACATTATATGGTAGTTACTCAGTATACTATGTGTTTTGACTGTGTAATAACAGCTCAAAAGTCTCATCAAAAATGCGGTGTGAAAATGAAAGTGTTGACCTTAACCAAGTTGGGGGCCCAGCGGAACTGTTCTTTAGAGAGCAGGACGCAACGGAATTCTTTAAGCCTCGGACTCCTCTGTCCCTCAGTTATTTTCGTCCGGCTCCGGCAGAATGAGCTGACAGATGTTATGAAATGGGAATAAGGCCGTTCCAGCCCAAGGAGTGACCCAAACTTGGGGCTTTTTATCCCGAAGGAACAACACAACCAGCGGCAGAATGCATTATCAGCTGCTACGCGGCGGCACCACGGCGGCTGTGGCCGCTAGAAGGGTGCGGAATATCCTGGGTTCGGTCCTGGGTCGGGAGGGCTGGATGTGGAGATTCCATGAGGTCAAACTTGTGAGCACATCCTCAGGTAATCTTCAGGCTGGACTCCCGGGGTGACGCTTTCAGAAAGCTCAGCAGGGGAAGAAACAGCGGTTCTGTTGGTGTTTATTCTAAATTCACGGATCATTGTTTGGAACAGCAGCAGCTTGCTTCTCTGTTTTACTTCTACACAAACAAAGACCTGATTAGAGTTTGTCTCGGTAGATTTCTGGCCTCTGTGGTGATCAAAGCGGGAATAACTTGAAGGAGAAAGCAGGGTCAGCACTTGAACTAGTTTCTAGGTGAAAGGTCATTGACTCGCTTCTGTTGTCAGTTCTTCCAGTTGCAGTAGAAAATAATTGCCATGGCTAGTACTTGTGTTTAAGAAATTACTGATTCATTTCGTACTTCTGTCACAGTATTACTTGTCCTGCAGTCTTGGTAAACATTTGGGCTGATGGTTTGCTGTTTGTATGTATAAAACTACACCTGTAAGTCGGTCCGATTTAAATAATTCAGAGATTGCGGGTCAGCTGAAACTTACATGAGAAATCGATCTTTACTACCAATCTATCTACTTCCACTATGATCTGAAAATCAGCCACTGTCCATTGTTGCAACTTTGCCGCCATATTCATCGATTTTTTTTCCTGTCAAAAAAAATATCGATATCGGCCAGGCGCATCAGGCATTTCAAATATCGGTGATCGGCCAGAAAAATGCCCTTAATTGCTAGATTACAGTTAAAAGTAAATATTTTATTAATATTTTTTTTAACTGGGAAAAAAATTAACACTTTGAATCTCATATGCAGAGGTGTTTTTCTTTTTTTCTCAATTTTCTTTGACAATTAAATGTCTCAGAACATAAAACCAACTTAAATATTAATGAAAATGCAGTTTTTAAATGAAGGTATTTGTTATTAAGGGAGAAAAAATATTCAAGCATGCATGGGCTTATATGAAATGGTGATTTCACCATAGCTCACTGTTTTTAGCCACACCGTCACAGCTAGTTTGACCTAAAGCTCATAAATGTGAGAAATGTTTAAAAAAAAACCAGGAAATCAGAAATCGAGCAAACACTTTTTCCAACCACTGTAGAATTCGTAAAGGATTTTAAATGGCATTGAGGTCCTCTATTTTCATATTTAGACTTAAATACATTAAAATAAGTAATTAAAATATCAGTGGAAATTATAAAAAGCTTCTCAGTAATTATAAGAAAGGCTTAATTGCTGCAGTGCCAATGACTAATTTTTTCCCTTTGAATTTTGAGAAGTGTAAAAATAATTTTCAATGTGACATATTAAGAGTCTTTTTTTTTCTTTTTTTTTCTGCTGATCAACAAAACTAAGAGTTTTGAAAAAATAAAAGAAGTGCTTTTCAGGAAGGCTCCTCATCCTCTTCTCTTTGCAGGTGACATTGTGACGATTGGAGAGATCTCCTACAAACTCAAAACCCCTCAGAATCCAGAACTGGTTCCCCTCAAATACCGTATGTGACGTTCAGTGTGTGCCCAGCTGTTCACTGATCCACAGGCGTTGTGTTGTCGTCTAGATTCTTTAGCTCTTTGGTCTCTATTCGCCAGTGTCAGACTCTCTGCCCCAAACGGTGGCTCAACATCTCCGATGGATAATGCAGAAGGACCTTTTGGGACAAGATGTGTTTCTCATTGGACCCCCAGGACCGCTAAGACGATCCATAGCCATGCAATACCTCGTGAGTAACTTGAGAACAGACATTTCTCTTTGGCTTGTGTGCATACGAGATGCAGTGAATAATTAGGAGAAGTTGTAGTTAAGAATTTATGGAAGCCGAAAAAGAAAATAATCATAGTGTTCTGTGGCCTAGTCAAAGTCCAAACCCCAATCTGATTGAAATGCTGCCGTGGGGACTGAAGAGAGCTGTAGATGCTTCTTAATGAGGGGTGGGCAGTATGGACTTAGAATTTTATCATGATATTTTATCGTGCTATTGTGATAGCGATTAAAATGATTAAAAAAACCAATTATTTCCTCTTTTTTATGTAGCTGCATGGCTCAACATTCATACCAGCACAAACATAAACACTGCTTTTAAAAAACATTCCTATTTGAAACTTCTTCAGGATGCAGCATACTTAAACAAATATGATTTATATCAATGATTTGCACACAGATTCTTCATTTAATCACATTTACTGCTATTTATTGACTCTCTCTTGGGGAAAAAAATGAGAGAAAATAAAAACATAACATTTTAGTCTGACTGTATTTATTTATTTTTTTACCATTAGCTGAAATTTATTG
This sequence comes from Girardinus metallicus, assembly GCA_903067095.1. Lineage (NCBI taxonomy): Eukaryota > Metazoa > Chordata > Actinopteri > Cyprinodontiformes > Poeciliidae > Girardinus > Girardinus metallicus. The sequence continues at coordinate 5,045 of CAEGAE010002129.1, forward strand.
AGACAATGATAAATCAAAATTTATGTCATGGCAAGAATTATTTTCACGATAAATGCCCATCCCTATTCATAACTTTGATGAACTGAGTCATCTATTTTCCTTCTTAGACAACCTGAAAAATGTAACGATTTTTGTAGAGTTCAGAAATGAAAGCATCTCAGTGGGAGACATTCTGAGAAAAACAATATTAATTGTTATTGGTGCCATTTTTGTTGCTATTCAGATGCTCAATTTAATGAGTTTATAAGTGAATTTATTTTTCTCGTCGTTTTAAACTAGGAGCTGACGAGGCGTGAAGTGGAGTATGTGGCGCTGTCCAGGGATACCACGGAAACGGACCTGAAGCAGAGGAGAGAGATCCGATCAGGAACAGCCTTCTACATCGACCAGGTTCTTTTGATTTCCGTTGGATTCGTAGATTTCAATCAAATTTGATTTTTTTCTGGTATTTCATCATTTTCAACTGGTATTAGTTTGACTTGAATGCTAAGTCAGAATGCTAGGATACAAAGGTAAACTACAACTGATGATGTATGCTGTATCCTTGAACACTCAGTAGCTTTATAGTGCAGTAAAATGACTTTCACTAAAGATATGAGTGTCATTTGCAAACGCATGAACGCATTGATAAAGAAATGCCTTGATTTCCATATAACACGATGCAAAGCCATGGGCCTAAATCAGCTACTTGGATAAAATCACGGGTCAGACAAGATATTTTTACAAAATGTCTGCAGTTGTGGAAGTTCCTCCTTACAGATATTACAGTGTAGTTTTTCAAATAGAAACAAGTCTAATATTATAAGCGTGTGTGAAATCAAATGTCAAATTAAGGACGCAATAATTAAAAAAATTTTATTCATCCGTGTTTTTTCCTGTCTGAGTTAAATTTCAATAGCTGCGTTTTCATTACAAATGTGCGCAGGACTCTGTCAATATTCCGCCAGTGTTGAAAAAACAAACTTTGGCAATTCCATTAAAAAAAAGAAATGCATTTGAGTCGTTAAAAATTTTGCCGCACCATAATTTTCCTACCACTTCCTGTCATCTTCTGTCTTTTTCTGCCAGTAGTAACATCTGGTTGTTGATCACGAGTAGTGAAATGCGAAAGAAGTGTTTTCGTTGCAGATTTTCAAAATACATAAACTATGATGCAGCCGAAAAACCACCTCATCCTTGTTCAACAACTTTTTATCAAACAATGTGAGTGCTTTTTCTGAATTGGTGCCAGGTGCAACTTATTTTCACAATTCCAATTTGCACAGTTTTATGCTCTACAGAAACAGGTCCGTGTTAAGCCTTTTGACACGCTAACAATGCTAATACCAACGACATGAAGCTTCCAGGACTATTGAAGAATTTAGAAATGACCAACAATGATTGCCTTGTAAGCGTCCACTATGCATAAAAATAACACACTGCAGCACTTTTTTTTTTTTTATATCAACCTACATATAAACCCTGTACTGGGTTAACTTGAGTTTAGTAACCATGGAAATGAGCAGCTTCTTATAATAAATATTGGCTCATTTGACTAGAACCCTCTGTTCTCTCTTCATCTCCTTTTGGTTTGAAATGTGAAAATAAAGGTAAGATACATAAACACATTATCATTACACACTGGAATGATAATGTGTGTAACAGATTTGTAACAGCTTAGACATGACATTCCTGTTGCTCATATTGGCACCATGTCTGATTCACTGTGTTAATTCCTTATTTTGTTCATCATTCTTTTAGTTGAGGCGTTTCTGTTTTAGACACGTATTCCCCCTGGATTTGAATGTTATTCCAAATCCTGGAAGGATTTTTGCGCTTACCTTTTATTTTTTCTTCCTTTTGGACGGATGCTATATATAACCATGGCAATAAGGCGATTGTTTTTTTTTTTTTACAACTGTGAGCAGCTGATTAGCATCTCTGAAACTCAGATAATACCTGAACTACGACCCAGGAGCAGAGACAGACAGAGAAAGTTCAAACCATCTTTTCCATCGATCATTTGAAATGTTCTTCAGGTGATAGAAGGCTGACTTTGTAACTGTCTTTATGTGGCTCTTAAGGTTCAGTTCTGAGTCCGGGCCTGAAGCTGATCTCTAGTTTCTAACTGTAATAACTGAAGTGGTACTTTGACTCTAGATTGTTCCTTGAGTCAACAGCCTTGAGGATTGTTGACTCGAGGTTTTCTGGACAAAAACAAAACTGTTCAGTTTGTTTCTGTTCAGCTGGAGAAAGTCCTGGAACATCCGAGCATTGATTAGATCTCAGCATCTGTTCAGTTCTTGGTCGGGTTTGTAGTCCCCCATCTGCATAATTATGATCTATTGTAAATTGAGCTAATGGGGGAATGTAGATATTAAATCAAAGGTATCCCAGTTTTGAACCTTGGAGAACTACTTGGACAATGTCATGGGACGGCATGTGATTTTTGTCCACTCAGATTAAAATGCACCTATTGACATGATGAATATTGACAGAAAACACTTTATATGTCCCCTACCGGAAATTTCTTAGTTGTTGAGTTACTTTTATCCAAAGTCTTAAACACCAGCAAATATAAATATAACAATAGTAATATAAAATCTATAAAACAAGTGTGAAATTACAAGTAGTTAAATACGTCTTAAACATAAAATAAATGCAATAAATGAATTAAAATAAGAACGAATGGCCCAGCCAAAGTCCAAATTTAAATCCAACTGAGAATGCGACCCTTGAAAGTTGATGTTCACAGAAGAACTGTTTTTGACAAATAATTTGTTTCTGCAAACGGATGGATTTATAAAACTCAACTTCATTGAACAACATTATTATTTAGTGCAATAATTACTTTGACCATTTGTTGTCCAGCAAAATGTGTTATTGTGACATTCTCAGTTGCCACAGAAACCACAACAGGGCATCCACAAGTTTCAGAATGTCAAATGTAAGACTTTTTATACCTCAGCACATTGAACCATGGTCAGAATCAACTCTCGCCTATTGTTTCTATGAAAGCGTTATGTAAAGGTAACAAAAGGTTTTACACGTTGCCTTCCTCAGAACCACCATCCAGTTTGGCCATGGTGAGTTGGCATGTATTTTTTATTTTAGGAGTTTTATGTTGTAATTTCCGCCTGTGGGTGCAACTTTCTGCAGTGTTGGATCTGATTACTGTTTTAGGGATGATAATGTGTGGGTGTGGATTGGAAAGCTTCTCTTTCTGAGGGTAGTTTGGTATCGTAGGAGGTGTTAACTAGAACATCCAAGTATTCCTGTGGGCCCTGTGCTGGTTTGTAGCCCTATATTCATGCTTAATGTGTCAATCCCCGCGCATCCGCTATCCCTCCCCTCTCCTTAGACACCCCACCCCCGACCCCCCGCTGTCATTCCACCCCTCAAGTTTCCACGCAAGCCGTAGTCACATGTATATAATCCCATTCCTCTTATAATTTTGACATTTGAAGTCACCCCTGTGCTGTTGCCAAGCTCTTATGTAAGGCGGCTTATCTCCAACTCCATTGTAGAGCGAATCAGACTTGCCACCTCCACCAGAGCTGAATTTAAAGTGCAGTCTGTTCCATCTAATTATGAGCTTCAAGCAGAATGTCTGAGAAACTCGACGCACCTTTAGAGAAACGTTTACCTTCTGTTCCAGCAGGTAGACCCTCCCAAGAAATCAGCCTAAAGTCTGTCCACCAGCTTTTTTTTTTCTCTTTCACATTGTCCACGCCTCTTTTAAAAAGTCTTAAATTATTGTATCTAAAATTAGCACTTTAAAATGTCTGAGTTTGAAAATGCTTGAGTGTAACACAGCAGGATCCCCCGGCAACCACCCAAATCTATAATAGTGTTTCAGCCTTAAATTTAATTCAAGGTCTTTGTTGGTTTTTTGAATTTGACCTTCTGAAACATGTGGATATCCTGTTTCTGTTTCTGCAGAAACTAGGCCTGTCACAATAACACATTTTGCTGGACCATAAATTATCAAAGTAATGTTTGCAATAAATAATATCTGTGTTTCGTGAGAATTGATGTGATTTTTCAGTAGCGTTAGATCAATGTTAGACATCAAAACTGTCAGATAGCAGAGAAGGGCGTGGCTCCTAGTGTTGAGCTTACATAAAACTCAGAGGTGGGTAGAGTACCGCAAAAATATACTCAAGTAAGAGTATAGATACTTTGACATGTTTTTACTCAAATAAAAGTAAAATGTAGCCGTCCAAGAAATGACTCCGGTAAGAGTAAAAAAAAAGTATTTGGTTAAACATTGATTCAAGTACAGAGTAACTGATCCAATTAACTATTTAAATAAAAAATAACAAAATCAAGCAGAATAATTTTTTTTTTCCAAACCAGTTTCTTTCAAAAAAAAAAAAAAAAAAACTGATAAAACTTTAACAAAACACTGCAGGTGTGTGTCTGTGTCTGGAGAACTTTTGGTTAAAACATGTTTGTTCTTCATTCAGTGGGTAGAAAATCCAGAAATTTTACTCAAGTAAGAGTAAAGATGTTTCACAATAAAATGACTCAGATAAAAGTAAAAAGGACAGCGTAGTAAAAGTACTACTCAAGTAGATGTAATTGAGTAAATGTAACTAGTTACTTCCCAACTCTGATAGAATGAATGCTTTGCTTTCTTTTGAGCCTGAGAAAAGCTTCAAATTATATAGAGACTCACTCCAAGTTAAATCCTGGGCTGACCCCTGAGTAGCCTTGGCCTGGTTTGACCTCTCAGATGGTTCTCCTCTATAGTTACCATGGGCCTGGATTTGGGTGAAGTTATCGCCTACAGATCTTAAGATAAAAGTGCAAGAAAGTCGTAGCTAAAACTCTTAACGGACATGATCAGCATCAGCCAGGATCTGTTTCTGGTTCTTCTGGGATCCATTCGGGACGGAACAGAAGGCCCGTCTGTGCTCTCTCGATCCTGCGTCACTCGCATTTCTAACAATTATCTGATTACAGCGTTGGTGCCGAAAATGGACCAAGAGTTAAATTTAGAGCATCTGGTCCCCACTACGGCTTTATAGCTCTGCTTCCCACACAACCTGCCACACATTTACATGTTAACCTAATTACACGGCCGCCCGCTCTGCGGTCCACCCAGACTGCTAAAGTTTCCTGTCTCTTGACGTCAAGATGGGCTCTTTGAATTCTGCTGAAGAGTGCACTCGCAGTCAGACGCACATGTGCTGCTCGACCAACTAAACGAAAAAAAAAAAAGTTTTATTTGGTGGCCAAAAATAGGTTTTCCTAAAAGAGTTTTGTTTTGAATGTTTTTGGGACTTGTTTGGAGTGTACCCAGCTGGTATTACACCCCAGGTTAAAAATAGTAAGGCGTTACAGGATTTTAAAACAAAACGATGATGATGATGATGATGATGATGATGATGATAATGATGGTTGCTTTTGAATTATTATTTTTTTAAACAGAAAATGAATCATTATTCCTGCTGCTGCTAAGATAATAGAATAAATTCATTATTTCCACTATTATAATAATAAAACAAGGTTTTTTTATTTTTTTTATTTTGATGCATAGTTTTAAGTAACAGAGTGAAACTTTAGTTAATTTGAAGTTGCTAAAATTAGGCATTTATGCCTTATTGCTAAAGTTAGCATTGTTCAAAAGTTTGTAAGAAAATGTTCCTGTTTTGCCTCTCTGTTCTCTATAGTAACATTAGGACTCTACAGGATGTTACTTGCTGTTAATTAGCTGGGCTATAATCTGCTTGGGTAGCTAGCCAGCAGTGGGAAGTGCTCACTAACTTTACTGATGGAAAAACTAGCTGAGTTCACTCAGCAAAAACATTCACACCAAACAGTGTCGATTCTAGAGCGACTTGGTTGTGCTTACGTATGGTGCAAATACTAATCGTAAAAAGGATCACATTTTTATCATGCTAATTAGGTATTAGCATGATTAGCATCACCAAAACAAAAAAACAGTTGTTTGTTTTCCCTTGAAAATATCGGTCCTGTTACTTTAACAAGTTTCTTCCTCCCTTCTTTTTTTAGCATCTTTTGTTGCTCTTTAACTTTATTTAAATGTCTCACTGATAGTTAAAATAGCTAACGTCCACACCGAAAAGTGTTGATTTTAGAATGACTTAGTTGTACTTATGTATGACCCAATTACTAATTGTAAAAAAAATATATATTTCTGATGCTAATTAGCTATTAGCATGATTAGTATCACCAAAGCACCAAAGTTCCTTGTTTTCCGTTGAAAATGTCGGTCCTGTTACTTTAACAGCAAAGCATCTGTCAGTGCTCTATAACTTTGATTAAATGCGACTTAAGTTGTAGGAACGGTATCCAGGGGAAAGTTTGAGGTTTAAAAATCATTAATTTATGTTTTTTTAAAGAAATAAAAAAAACTGGTTTTCAGACAGGAAGTAGGAACCCAAAGTTGAAAGAGTTGAACTTCGAGCGGCCATGTCACAAACAACCTTCACATAAGCATCACTGAAAGCTTAAATCGTCGACAACTGGATGTTCAGGCTGGTGGTTGGAGTCTGTAGCAAACTAGCTCCTAAATAAACACTGTAAGATAACAGCCTTCATCTTACTGCCTCTACCTTTGCGCCAGTGTGCCGTAAGAGCAGCAACACAAGGACGCGTTCTGGTCCTGGAGGGGCTGGAGAAAGCAGAGAGAAACGTCCTGCCTGTCCTCAACAACCTCCTGGAGAACAGAGAGATGCAGCTGGAGGACGGACGCTTCCTGATGTCGGCCGAGCGCTACGACAAGTTGCTGCAGGTCAGGACGGAGGCACGCATGTCAGTCGCCGTTCTCAGTCAAAACCTTTTGAGATTTGGAAATTTGGCTCTCTGAGTTTGGAAAGTGAAATAGTGAAAAGTGCTTTCTTTCGATGTCTGGGCTTTTCAGGAGCACACCAAGGAGGAGCTGGACAGCTGGAAGATTGTCCGCGTGAGTGAGGACTTCCGTGTCATCGCTCTTGGTCTGCCGGTTCCCAAATACAAGGGAAACCCTCTGGATCCTCCTCTCCGCTCTCGCTTCCAAGCCAGAGACATCTACTACCTGCCATTCAAGGTCAGAGCAGAGCCCTGCACTCTGTTATCGCATCTCAATAAGGAGCTTGACTAAGCAAACTGTACATTGACTCGCAAAAGTGACTCTAAAGAGAACCACGCCCCCAGCATGAAGCTGCCACCACCATGTTTTGATGTGTGGGTGGTGCGTTCAGGGTTTTCTACCAGACTTAGCGCTGTGCGGATAGACCAACATGATGAAATGAGTTGGTAAGTAGGAATACTTAATGCCTCTAGGATGTTGTGATGCTTTTTTGTGATTGTTGTGGCCTAAAATTACAGATTTTTGTGGCAACCTTTTTCAAATAGCTGCAATCACAGCTGTGATTTTTTTTTTTTTAAACTTTATTTTTGCCCCACATCAGTTATGCCCAGGACTGCATACATGGTATAAGCAGAACCTACAGAACATCTCAAAATATTTCTTTTTACACACAAAAAAACAAATGTTACCATTAAGTGTTGTGAAACAGGAAGTTAAATTAGAAGGGAGCTAAGGCGATTGGTCAAAATCCAGCTGATTTGCAGTGATTGGTCAGAAAAGGAAATACAGAAAACGTTACAGTGATTGGTCAGATTCACAGAAAAGTTATTTTATTTGTGAAAAGTGCAAGTCTGCGCACAGTTTGCAAAAGATGAGTGAATTTGCGTTAATAGTTGCCATTTCAACATCACAACTTCCTGGAGGGAAGTACTCTAATTTATTAAGGTGCTGAATTGTTGATAAATAACAAGAACACCTCTGCAGCTTTTAAGTTTTTGAAAGGGTGTGCACTGCAAAAAACAAAATCTTACCAAGTATTTTCTTTAGTTTCCAGTTCAAATATCTTAGTACACTCGAAATAAGACAAAACTAACTTACAAGCAGCTTTTTGGCAAGATGTAAGAGCTTGGTTAGAGTCAATAATTCCTTAATATTGATGAAAATGTACAAGTTCCACTTTCAGATTATTTCACTTTTAATAAGTGAAATAATCTGTTTGTTTGGGAAATTTTATAATTTCCCAAACAAACTAGTACATTTTCATCAATATTAAGAATTATTGACTTAAGCTACTATTTCTTGCTGAAACATTACTTGTAAATTAGTTTTGTCTTACTTCAAGTATACTAAGATATTTGCACTAGAAACCAAACCAAAAATACTTGGTAATATTTAGTGGTCTTTGCATTGTGCCTCCACTTCAGTTCTCATCTTTCCGCTTTCAGGACCAGCTGGAGTCGTTGTACAGCGTGGGGCCAAATGTTGCTGCTGAAAGGTAAGACATTATGTTTCAAATACTATTCAGATAAGTTCTGAAGTGTCTCATGAAGAGCCTCGTGTTGTGTTTGACGCCGTAGGGTTTCCCAGCTTCTGTCACTTGCCACAACCCTCTGCTCCCAGGAATCCTCCAGTCTGGGCCTCCCTGACTTTCCTGTGGATAACCTGGTTGCTGCGCTTCACGTTCTGGTAGGATTTAGGAAGATAAATCAAAACTGCATTAAAAAAAGAGAAAGAGAGCAAAAAAAAAAAAAAGAGCTAGCGTTATTGTTTATGTTTTGTTGCTGCAGAACACGTTCCCCATGCTGTCCTCCCAGCAGCTCGTCCAGAGACTTTATCCCTACAAGAGCATCCTGGGAAAGGACGGACACACTGCGGTGGAGAGTGTGTTGAGTGTGAGTGCAGCAGATTAGTGTGGTTTTAAGTGGCTTCTTGCCATCAGCATACAATGAGAACTTGTACAATGAGAACAGATATGTTGCTCCTTGTCACTCGCAGCGGTTTGAGCTTCTGGACGGCCGTCGCCAGGCAGCGCCCAGCAACATTTTGAGTGTCTCCTCCTCCAGTGACCGTGAAGGCCATGCAGATGTCACAGTGCAGGCTGCTGATAAGGAAGTCACTTTTCAGGTATCAGGACAGCAATGTGTGCTGCTTAGCATGTCTACCTGGAGTTAAAACTGTTTTCTTTTCTTTCATTTGATCTCAACTTGCCTACCAATCTCGGATATGTCTGGTTTTAGTTTGGTCGATCTTTCCTGTGGTTTTTTTCCCCTCCCTTTCTTAAACATGGAACACTGTGTTCTGTGTGTTGGGGGGGATGAATGCATTTTTTTGGTGTTTGTCAAACATGAGGTCATACCAAGATTTTCAGTCGGCTGATATTTTAGGTCATGTAATTAATACATTCTTGTCATTTTACTGCGTACTTTTATTATGGAAGATCTAATTCCACAGGAGATCCCACCCTAGGTTGTTTTCCTGTTTAGGAAACGAGCTGTACGTCCATTACAAGTGTGCACAAAATTTTATTGATATTCCACTAAACTTGAAGAAACACAATTTTCGTAATTTTGTTTAAAATAAGTTCAACTTGTATATTAGTCTATGCAAATTAACCTCCTGGCGCCATGTTTGTTTTCTAACAGGAAGCTATGATTGTTTTGAAGCAATCTGTTTGGCTGACATTGGTGTTAGCTTTGCGCTACACCGCCCCCTGTGGGTTTGGACTGTTTAAAGCAGCACTCAGGGGCGTAATTCATTCAGGTTGATGTGGATGAAAGCTTGTCTGAAGCCAGTTCTGTGTGTACAATTTAATATGTTTTTAAAATGTGGTGGAGATATTTATTTTCATAAAGATCTGGCTACATGTGGACAAAGCCTCAATTACACAAGGGCCCACTGATAGTAACTGTTGCCAACCAGATAGGACTTAATTGGCTTTCTCTTGTGGTTTAACTTCCGAAATATATTATGCATTGTGTTTATATAACACAATGCAATTTTATTTATAAGGCACTTTAAAACAACGCTGTTGGACAAAGTGCTGCACACTAAAACAATGAAAACAGACAACTAAACAAAACAACAACTAAGCGATTAAAGCCAACACATCAATCTATGTCAAATACAGTAACATTTAAGAAAATATTTTTTTTTTTAAAAAGGAAATGAATCGGCCTTTATAGTTTTTCATTGCTTAAAATCAGTCATTTAAATTAACAATTTAAATGCAGCTTCCAATGCAACAACATCGTAAGAATGAGAGGAATGAGAGTTCTCTGGTGTAGATGTTTGAGCCAAAGATGTCTGATTTCATTGGTACTTGATATTTCAAGAAATATCAAGGTCTCAAACTAATAAAATGTCCAGTTGCACTACATGGTATAAACTTCCCTTATGGGGACATACACCGTGTTCCAAATTATTATACAAATTGGCTTTAAGTGTCATAAAGATTAAATTTTTTGTTGTGCTATTAAATTCATAGATGTATTGTGTCTCAGGGCTCTTTGAATGTCTATAATTCATTTCAGAGAGCTGGTTGATTAGTTTGTCTGTGAGCTCAGTTAAAGGAAATCCACATTATTAATCAGGCCTCAGGTTTCAAGCAATAATGGAAAGAGAAAGAATCTCTGCTGATGAAACATCAGATAGTATAGAGCCGTATGACAAGGTATGAAACATTAGATATTTAACAAAAACTGAAGCGTTATCATCGTACTGTGAAGAGATTTGTGGCTGATTCAGAACAAAGATGGTTTGTGCAGATCAAGGCATAATGAGGAAGGTTCTGT